>JAJMIG010000084.1:0-55719 GCA_030583365.1 Sugiyamaella japonica
CCCGCCCATCCCTAACAACCACAGTTCCTTGCGCTCCCGAGCCCTCGAATCGTATACATCGAGTCCCTCGCACGCGTCACCAGCCTGTCCCTCTCCGGCGCGCTCCTCCTCCACGTGGCCGATAGATTCATTGTCCAATGGCCTGCGCTGGCTAAGAAACACCCAAGGGCCGAGTACTACGGACTTCTCGTCTAAGCGCACCTTCGCTGCCGGTGCTGCCTCCGGCGGCTGGGCGCTGCCCAGACCCGTTGCTCCGCTTCGCGGAGTGCGTGGAGCTCAGTCAACGGAGGTGAACCAGACTGTACGCCTGGCTCCAGTTCATGAATCTTATTGTTCTGGCTTCACGAGCAATTGGTCTACATAAAGCATGGCTGTGTCCGTACTAGGAGGTGTAGTGTCCTTAATTCACGGTCCTCTGTAGACATTTCCAGAGTATCTTCCCGAGCGACACCAGTCAGCGGCTACAGATGACACTCTCAATCACTTCTTCTTCCTTGACACGAAGAGCATTGCTAAGTAGTAGTCTAGAGGTGGGCCAATAGACCACTGGACACGATGAAGAAACAATAGATGTGAAGGTTCGGCCTCTGACACCGCTGTTTCGGACATGTTACCTCGTATCTGCCTATAAGTAGTAGCAAACAGAAGCAAAGTCAAATCTCATTTGTGAAAAATAGGCAGCAGGAAAGAACGAGTCTTCAGATGTCAACTTGGACTTATTGAAGATTAACTATTGCGAAAACGTCCGCATCAAGAACGAGAGTTGGGAGATGGGAGATCGAAGACGATCAGAACAGTGTTGTTCTCTATGGCTCACTGACATTGGCCCAGTAGTTTATGAATAATCGACTGTGGCAATACCTTCAGTCTGCTAGATCCTCGCAACTATGGCGATATAGGGCCATGTGAGTCGTACAAACAGAACTCGACCAGTTCCCAGCCACTAACTCGGGCGTATCAGAATAGATTGACTGCTGTATCAACTCGCCTTGTGTTTTGGTTCGATACCTCCCCGAATGGAGTCAGGCCGATGATGATTGTGCTGAGAACTTGAATAACGTACGAGTTGAACCCAGTGAGAAGATACTTTTCAACATGGCTATTGCACTCCGACAGTCTTAAGTCCAGTCCATCGTGTAATGGAGGAGCCAATTGTGCTAGGCGTCATAGTCGATGGGTACTGTTCGCGTTGACATGAGCGACGAGAGTCAACTCTGAACAGAACAGTGTGATCTGGGTATTTAAATCGATTGTCATTGTCAGAAAGAACGAGAACGATCGTTCTACCAACCAGAAGGCCCTCGGACGTCTCAGAACTGCCTGCGAGCGTGCCAAGAGGAGCTTGTCTTCTTCTGCTCAGACCTCTATTGAAATCGACTCGTTGTATGAAGGTGTTGATTTCTGCACTTTAATCGCTCGTGCTCCATTTGCTCAGATCGACCTTGACCCTTTTGAGAAGGTTCTCCGTGATTCCATTCCCATCACGCCGCCATTGAACTAGAATAACAGTCATGGCTGCCTCTGTCACTGGCTATTTATCTTGATCTTTGAACGAGCAGCCTGGAGGTCACAGGGCGCTGCGTGGGTTCCCTTTGCGACATGTGCTGGACATGCGACCGAGAGAGACCTCAACAAAACCATTGCCTTTCGAGAAGAACCGCCGACTCACTGGGAGCCCTGGAGGGACATGCGGGACAATGGAGGTGCCCAGCACGTCCTTTGCAATGCGCTCCCCGCTCTCCGCGAAGCGGAGCAACGGGTCTGGGCAGCGCCCAGCCGCCGGAGGCGTCGTCCCCCCGGTCTGCCTCCGGGCCTCACTGCCACAGGTAGAGCTTGCCAGTCGCGGAGCCGCCAACGATCCAGTTGTGGGTCGGGTGGAACTGCACGACGGCCGGGACGGCGGACATGGACTCGTGGCCGAGGTGGGCGAGCTGGCGGCCGTCGGCGGCGTAGACGTCGATGAAGCGCTTCATGTTGGCGATCACGAACTTCTGGACGGCGTCGGCGGGGCGCGCCTGCCACCTGGACTTGAGAATCGACACCCATCGGCCAGTCTGGCAGTTGTGCTTGAGCCGGACGGTGGGCGTGAGGGTGCGGGCAGCAGAGAAGGCATCGGTGGTGGTCGGCGTCCAGGAGGCGGTCTCAGCGGCGTCGAATATGTTGATGGTATCGTCGTAGCCGTTGCAGACGATGTGGCCAGTCGAGTTCCAGTCGGTGGAGCTGATGCTGAGCCTGCTCTGGTACTCGCCGTAGAGACTGGCGGTTTTGTTGTGGGACTGGGAGGCGGCGCGAATGTCCCATATTTTGAGTGTTCGGTCAAGGGAGCCCGTGGCAATCTGATGAACAGCAGTAGGATTGACGGAGAAACCGCCTATTTTTTTGTCGTGAAGACGGAGCAGTAGTTGGGGACTGCTGGTGTGGTTCTGGCGCAGATCGTGCACGCCAAACTCGCCCTCGAGAGTCGTGAAATACAGCGTGTTGGCGTCCACAAGATGACAGTCGCTGATGCCCACGGGGTTTCGAGGGTCACTGTCGTATACAAAGGCCTCTGTGGATGTACCGGACGGCAGGTCCAGACAGCGCACCGAGCCGTCGTAGGAGGCGGTGTAGGCCTTTTCGGGAGTGAAATGAGGCATGGCAATAGTGGCAATGGCGCGAGTGTGCACTTTGAACGACATGATTTTCGGCCGCTCGTACTCGTAGTCGGTGAGCTCGTCTTTGCGCGAGTTGCTCGAGTCGACGTCCCACAGCCCGAGCTCGCCCACCTTGTCTCCCGCGAGCACAATGCGCTTTGTTTCCGACGGATGGAACGCCACGCTGAAAATCCGCTCGCTCGTGACACGGATATCACTGGGATCAAACCGTGTATACAGAGACAGATCAGACAGATCTTGTCCGCTACCTTCTTTCTTCACTATCGTATAATAATCTCCCTGAGAAACTTTGCCAAACGATTCCAGCAACCCCAGCGCCTCGTCCCATTGCCCACTCCGAATCACGCTCGACAGCTTCAGCTCGCCCTCTTTCCGGCTCTTCTCCTCCTGAGCAGCCTGCCTCTCCACGATCTGCAGCCGCTCTTGGGTCTCTCGTTCGATGTCTATGTCGGCCTTTTTGCCCTCCAGTCGACGGGATTTTCTTCTCGGAACAAACTCCACATCCGGTTTCACTCGAGGAGCTCGTTTCCGGACCCCACTAGTCCTGCTCCGAGCTGACGACCCCGTCGGCGACGCTGCCTTTCCTCGAACATCCGAAAACAGTCTCTCGCCCACTCCCGCAATCTCCAGATCCCGAAGAAGCTGCTGGTTACGCGCTATATTGGCCAGCCGCTGCTTCTCCAGCTCGCTAACAACCATTCTATGTATCCTCCTCGAATCCAACAACCTCGGGGTCTACTACTTCACTTCTTGCTCACCAACCACCAGGTTCACGGGCGTTCAGGGGGTCCAGAAGATAACGCGCAATCCGTGCCAGTTATCGGCCAGGGAGGGGGTCTGCCTGGCTGCTCAGGGGGGTGTGGGCGTCGCCTCCGGCGGCTGGGCGCTGCCCAGACCCGTTGCTCCGCTTCGCGGAGAGGCTGGGAGCGTGTAGGAGCGTGAGGGGAGCGCGAATGGACGGGAAACCCGGTTGGATGGCCTTTGCAATTGATCCTCGTCTGCTGGATCACCTGTTTTACCGTCTGCCTCTATAAGGGGCTGTTTTTGCGCTCACGAACCTGCTATTTCTCGACCCTGATCTGATGTCATGCTCATCTCATTCTGATTCATCCGAATGGTCAGTAGATCTCTACGCTCATCATGTCAAATATTTTAGACGTGTTTAACCCCAAGAAACAAACTCCGGGCCAGGAACCCCCGTCTGACGAGCCCTGTTTCCCATGCCTGCTAACTTCAGCTGCCGTGATGATTGCCGGCGGAGGATACATGGCCTCGGGAGCTGTTTTCATAGCCAAAGAAGGAGAGGCTCTTCCAAAGGCAGCCACTCCCGCGTGGAAGGCCACGGTACGGACAGCTGGAGTGGGTGTTTTGGCTCTTGGTGTGTATCGCGCTTATGACACGCTGCTATTATCGAAAAAGATCCAGGAAAAGCTGGAGTAACCACTAACCAATTGTATGACCAATTGTATTTGTAAATAAGGAACCTGTTGTTAGTGTGGAAGCGGAAACGGTATTGGGCTGGGTATTGGGCAGAGCCCTTGTCTAGGCTTCAGGTGGTGTGTGAAAGAAGTACTTTGACTTGGTTTCATGGATTCACAGGAGTCTGCTTTCAGCTCCCATTTCATGGACTAAGAGATTGCTCACTGTAATTATACGGAGGTGTGTTTTCTGCCCCCGCTTGTTCATGTACAGTGGTATACTCTAAACAGTCTTGAACCTGAATAGTTGAAAGAGCAAATGAGAACTGCATTTGAAATCACAAGGCTAGGTCTACGTTTGAGTCTGCGTGATGACAGGGATAGTACCTAACTCCAGGAATTACCTAGCCTGTCTATCCTCGTCATTCATGTTCATCGCAGTCATGAGAAGCTAGAATAGGAGCTGAAACAGGTGATGATTGTACTTCGAAAAAGTGCAACTAACTATTCTATGCCCAGTAGTTAGGATGGCTCACTTTGGTTACTTATTTGTGACGGTTCCGCCAGCAACGGCTCTGGCGTTTACTGCTCATCCCTATCGTCCCTACACCTGCAAGCAAGTGAGCACTGTATCTGAAATCACACCTGCAAGCAAGTGAGCACTGTATCTGAAATCAGAAGGGCAACCCTTAGTAGTCAGCTCAGTTCATGGTGAAAGTGGATGCCCATTGATGAGAGGCTTGATTTTGCAATTGCTTGGGTATTCAATGCGACTGCTGACGGTTCCGAGCCAATATGTCCTAACTGGTCTATTATTGTATCTGAAAGTAGGAGGATACCACGCGTGCCAATATTTACTAGCGAACATTCCGTCAGTCAGTGACACTGTTAACAGTTGAAGCTGGAAGATAGAAACAAGTGAACAACTGTCTCTGTAGGCTACTCATATGTCAATAGTAGCGAGCTCAGCTCAACTAGCTTGTCAGTGTTTACTAGTGGAGGTTCCGCTATTAATGGTTTGACCTTTCCTTGCTTGTTCATACAAACCATCAACAGTAGCAAGAGAGCAAGTGAGGACTGTATTTGAAATCAGAGGGGAGCTCTGAGTAGTCAGTTCAGTTCGTGGTGAATGCGCAATATAAAGGTAAATGAGATGCGTGACTGCCCTAACAAGTCAGTAATTTCCAGGGTGGCTGACGGTTCCAGCTGGAATTTCCTAACAAGTTAGCAATTGCATTTGAAAGTAACAAGAACTACTCTTATGTTCATAGTAGATAGCTCAGCTCATGCTGTGCTGAAATGCGAGATGCCCATTATGGAGGTCGGAGGATTAACCAGGACTGTGAACACGGGAGAGAGTCAGATCTTGTCGCTTGGTGGTGCTTTCTAGTAAAGTCTCGCAAGCGACACTGCTGATAGTGAAGCTGGAAGCCTGCAAAAGCTCATCAGATACCTTGCAGCCAGTTGATGCTTGTTTCGGTCTTACGACAACAGATGAAGACCTAGTGCCTGGATCCCTCAGGCAGCGTTGAATCCAGATCTTGTTCGAAAGCTGCAGAATCAGTCAGCAGAATGCTACTCGTATGTCCATTGTAATCAGCTCAGCCTACTTGGCAATGCTTACTAGCGAAGATTTCGCCTTCAATGGCTTTGGCAGCCAATATCCAATATCCTTGACACTGCTAACTCGAAGCTGAGACAGCGACAAGCAAACAACGGTATTTGAAAGCAAGAGAACAGTACCTCTCTCTATGTTCATAGTAGTGAGCTGGGCCCTGTAGTTGTTGCCGTTGATTGGCAGTGTCCAGGTTGACCATTCTCGTCTCCCATGCCTCTGAAACTGGAGTAGTCACAGTAGCAGTGTGGGTTCGTCTCACGTCACCTGTTCGACTAAGGCTCACCTTTCACATTGTTAACAATTCGAAGCTGGAACTTTGAGCTAGGATGGACGAAGCGGAATGTTCAAAGCTAGGGCTGTATTTGAAACTGCTCGCTATAAACACGAGTCAGTGATTTATTTGTATATAATTTCGTATAAGTGACGATGGAATAGCAATTAGCCCATGACAAGTAGCCATGGCAATCAGTTCTGACAATTGGTTCTGACAATTAGCTCTGACAATTAATTCTGGCAATTAGTCCATACAAACATGACGAGCCCAGTCTGAAACCGAAATGGAAGAGTGCTTGGCAGTGAGGATAAATGCATCATTTTCAAGAAGCTCATGAGGAGTGGGTCTTTGAGGCTCCTTGAAAAGACACTTGTTAACAAACCTGCGGAACTGGTGGCTAAATTCGCCGTCCTTGGGAAGCGTAGGAGGATCTTCGTTAACAATGCGTTGCAGAAGCTCAAGAATACTTCCTGGATTACTATTCCCCTTGACACTACTAGCAAAGGGAAACTGGCCAATGGCTAGTTCCAAAACAGTGAGACCCAGAGACCACACATCACCCTTGACCGAATAGGCGGCTCCTTGGATACGTTCGGGTGACATATAAGTCGAAGTACCAACAAAAGTGTCGGCCAAAGAGTTGATGAGTTCACCAGATACTCCGAAATCACACAATTTAACCTGTCCACGTGAGTTGACCAACACATTGGATGGCTTGACGTCTCGATGTACAATTCGATGCTCATCATACAAATAAACAAGGCCCTTGAGAACAGCATAGGTGATTTTGGAAATAATCCCTTCCGTGATGGGTCCTTGAAGTTTGGAAATACGGTCCAGCGAGCCACAGTCCATATACTCCATACAAATGATCACGCTGCTTTCAGTGACAAAGCCTCCATAGTAACCGACAATAAAATCCGATTCACAGTCGTGCATTATATGCAATTCACGAGCAATCTGTTTACGAACAGCAGGTTTTGTTTCTAAATGAATCACCTTCATGGCCATGATGGTTTGAGTAGGAGTATGAACAACCTTACTAACGGTTCCACCATTACCATTGCCGAGTTCCACGACATTGATGAAATCTTGTTCTTTCAAATCGAGTTTAAACTCCACGCCCAGTTCTAAAGATGACATTTGGCTTACAATATTGCCCGCGCCTCCAGTATAGGGTCTTGTAGGAGTTCTAGCAGCAGCGGCCGCGGCGGCAGCAGCAGCAGCAGCAGCAGAAATGCCAGACGTAGAAGTAGGAGCCGAAGGAGCAGGCCGGTGATTGGCAGCAAAATACGGAGCACCTCGAGGTCTGACATTGGTGGGGGCAGCTCCAGGAGGTATGCGAAGACTGGACATTTTCTGGTTCAGTGAGGAACTGCCACTATGAGGCAGATTATGAACTGCCGATAAATGAGCATGAGGAGACGGTTTTGCGTTTGGCAGAGGAGTAGCCAAAGAGAGGGATTTGAAGTTTTTTCTTGTAAGTGTTTTGACTGGCAGTCTGTGGTAACCACCGAGAGTAGAAGTGGTACCATGAGTAGTGGCATCGCCAGTAATAGCAGAGGTAGCACCACCAGTAGTAGCACCACCAGTAGAAGCAGAGGTAGCAGCATCACCAGTAGTAGCAGTGACAGTAGCATTATCATCAGTGGTTGCAGAGGTAGTATCATCGCCAGCAATAGCAGAGGCAGTAGTGGTAGTAGCATCACCAGTAGTAGCAGAGGTAGCAGAGGTAGTAGCCTCACCAATAGTACCATCACCATCACCATCACCATCACCATCACCATCACCATCACCATCACTAATATCCCCATCAATCACATCACCTCTATTCACTAACTCCCGACTGATTCCAATAGGAACAACAGTGGTTCCATCGTAAAGGTCATTTTCAGCAGGCAAAATGTCTATGACCACTCCTGCCTCATGAGGCCCAGCACCTCGCACTCCACCTCGCACTCCACCTCCAACGATATCTTCACAGTCACCAACGCCAATTAAATGATCTCCACTCCAGTCAACACCAACAACAGACTCACCATCCTTGTCATTACCATCCAAATTGACCTGACTGACTTGATTGACTTTATTAACCACTTTGGTCTCAATGGCCTCACCAACCTCACCAACAGCAGTGATTCCACTGATCTGGCTACCCCCTTCCCCACCATCTCCACCATCCCCACCATTTCCACCATTTCCACCATTTCTGCTATTCTCTCTCAAAACCATTTCACCAGATACTGACATTCTCAAAACTTCTTGACTCGTTGGTCAGTGGACAAGTTCCAGCTCACTCGTGTTTCATAAATAAAGTCCAACCACAGGCACCGATCGGCGACGATTATGGTTATCGAAGCCGTTTCCTGTGCCCCTGAAACTGCAAGCTGTCTGCCCTAGCCCACGGTGAGGCCATCTCTTGGGGGAGCCCACACCCGTGACAGCCAGCAACTGCCGCGCCGCGCCTCGCCCTCTGCACGGCGGAAGCATGGCCTACCATTAAGCGGGTAAGCGAAAAGCGAATGAGTCGACCGAGACGGTTGCAGATTCCTCATAGTCACGAAAGAACAGAATTGTAACGAGAAGAACAGACGAACGAGAAACGTGAACGACAAACGTGAACGAGAAACGTGAACGAACGTAAACGAAGGTAGAACCGAGAACGAACCGAGAACGAACCGAGAACTAGAAACGAACCCCAACGAGCACGATCACGACTACGACCAGCAACCGACAATCAACGACCAACAACCGACAACCGACGACCGACGACCAATAACGAAACAACAAGTTTCCCTTGTTTACTGAATTACCTACTAGAGAGTACTCTTATTGACTATATTACTGACTACGTTGCTGACTACGTTGCTGACTACGTTGCTGACTACGTTACTGACTACGTTACTGACTACGTTGCTGACTACGTTACTGATTAAGTCACTATCTACGTTACTGACTACGTTACTGATTAAGTCACTATCTACGTTACTGACTACATCACTGACTAAGTCACTATCTACGTTACTGACTAAGTCACTATTTACGTTACTGACTACATTACTCACTACATTACTGACAAAGTCACTATCTACATTCCACTTTTCTCACTACATTACTACCTCCATTCCTCCCTCTTATGGAATCAACCCTCTCTAATCAATTACTCCATTTAAACCTCAATTCAAACTCTGAAATGACCGACTCTGCCTCTTGGAAATCCCAGCTAAACATCCCCGAAAAGGATAACCGACCTCAGACCGAGGACGTCACCGCTACAAAAGGAAATGGGTTTGAAGACTTTTATCTCAAACGAGAACTGCTAATGGGCATATTTGAAGCCGGGTTCGAAAAACCATCTCCTATTCAAGAAGAAGCCATTCCAATCGCCCTGGCAGGCAGAGATATTCTTGCCAGAGCCAAGAATGGAACCGGCAAAACGGCCGCATTCACAATCCCCGCTCTACAACAAGTAAATCCTAAACTAGGCAAAATCCAAGCACTGATTTTGGTACCAACAAGAGAATTGGCGTTACAGAATTCTCAAGTGTGCCGGACGCTAGGAAAGCATTTGGGAATTAATGTCATGGTAACAACCGGAGGAACCACTTTGAAAGACGACATTATCCGTCTAAGTGAAGATGTTCACATTTTGGTGGGCACCCCAGGCCGAGTGTTGGATTTGGCTGGCAAAAACGTCATTGATTTCTCGGAATGTCCCATGTTCATTATGGATGAAGCCGATAAACTGCTATCTCCAGACTTTACGCCTATTATTGAGCAATTGCTGGCCCATTTTGCCTCTGATCGTCAGATTCTGCTGTTTTCGGCCACTTTCCCTCTACTGGTGAAAAGCTTCATGGATAAACATCTTAATAAGCCGTATGAAATCAATCTCATGGATGAATTGACCTTGCGAGGCATCACTCAGTATTATGCGTTTGTTGAAGAGAAACAGAAACTGCACTGTCTCAATACTCTGTTTTCCAAATTAATTATCAACCAATCGATTATTTTCTGTAACTCGACGAACCGAGTGGAATTATTAGCCCGCAAAATCACAGAGTTGGGATACTCGTGTTTCTACAGTCATGCCAAAATGATCCAGGCTCATCGAAACAGAGTGTTTCATGAATTCCGTAATGGCAACTGTCGGAATCTGGTGTGTTCGGATCTGTTGACTCGAGGCATCGATATCCAGGCCGTCAACGTTGTCATCAACTTTGATTTCCCTAAAAACGCTGAAACCTATTTACATCGCATTGGCCGTTCGGGTCGGTTTGGTCATTTGGGTCTGGCTATTAATCTCATCAACTGGAACGACCGATTCAATCTGTATCAGATCGAACAAGAACTGGGTACTGAAATCAAACCTATTCCATCTCATATTGATAAATCCTTGTATGTGGCTGATGATTTCGAGGCTGTTCCCAAGCCTTTTCCCTTGAAGGAGCTTCCCAAGGCGAACCAACGAGGTCATGAGAGATATCAGCAGCAGACTGAGTTGAAGCCTAGCGCTAATGCGAGCGCTAATGCGAGCGCTAACGCCAACGCTCACCCCAATCCCGCTCACCCTCACCAACTCCAACAGGCCCCGTCCCACCAACTCCAACAACCCCCTCCTCCTGTGCCTGCCAGTTTCTCGGGCTTCCCTCAGGGCTACCCCCAACAGCCAGGCTATCCCCCACAAGGATATCCCCCACAGGGATACCCCCAGCAACCCCAGCACCAGCAACCCCAGCAACCCCAGCACCAGCACCCCCAGCACCCCCAGCACCAACCCCCCTCCAACACCAACTCCTACTACCCCGCGGTGCCGCCTCCCCCACCCGCTCTTCCTCAATAGCTGCTTTCTTCCGTTTGTTGGTTTTTCCTTTCCTTTCTTTGCCTATTCCACCGGTCGCATTTGTTTATATCTCATCTCTCGCAGTCTTGACGGGTCTTTTTTTCTCACTCCTTCATTTTCTGAAGCTGTGTTTTTTTTTCCTGTCTACTCCCTGTATGCCTCTTCTATTATTGTATAAACACCTAACGTATACGTCGCCTGGCCCCCGGGTCTGCCTCCGGCGGCTGGGCGCTGCCCAGACCTGTTGCTCGCTTCGCTCGAGTTTGCGTTATGCGACCAGTTGGTTAAGGCGGTGAGCTGGTTTCACAGATTCATCGATTATACACTGCTCATTCAATGATTGACGGAAGCACTCGCACTGTTTCCGAGTTCAGACTGCCGGATGCCTATGAATCAGACGACACGACAGTAGCTCACCATTCACGCGCTGGCAGCGGACCTGGTTCGGAGCTCATGTCTCGGGCTCATAATCCACACTCACCGAACCGGGCCGTATCCGAGCCCACGTTTCATCTCCCAGTAGACCGCTTATCTGCAGACAACCCGACAGGCCCAATCGCCTTTTCTCCCCAGCCGAATGCTCCTCTTTCCGAAGAGGCTGTGGACCTGCCTGACGCTCCGAGCCACCCTTCGGCTTCCTCTGACAGATCCAGGTTCAAGCTTAAAGTGCCCCACTGGAAGAGACGACAAGCGATCAGTCCATGGCAGTTATCCACCACCGACCTCCGAGTAGTCGCTCCCGACCCCATGGACTCTGTTCCTTTGGTCAGCGGCCAGTCGGCGCCTGCCACGAACCTTGCCGGGCTGCGACACCGGATTCACTGTGGGCTTCATTTCATGGCCTCGGCGCCAGCAGCAACCGGCGGCCACACGCTGAACCCGTACACCGACTCTGACGACGAAGAGCCCCCTGATTTCAAGTACAAGATTAGATACTGGCGAGACTATCTCAGCGACTCGTTCCACCAGCAACTGCTACGCTCTCATAACTAACAACGACCGCTCCCCTTCACTCAACACGCTCCAAGCACTCCGCGAAGCGGAGCCACGGGTCTGGGCAGAGCCCAGCCGCCGGAGGCAGAACCCCCCTGAATCGGCGCCCGCTGCTCAGGGGGGACCCTAGATAAGGGCAGGGGTGGTCGCGATAAGGGCGAGGGGGAGTGAAAAAAAAAAAGTATTTGAGCCGTGCGAGCGACGAGGGGTGGTGGAGTCGAGAGTCAGAGGCCGTCTCGATCGATTGAAACGTCAGATTTGAAGGCCAATGTCGCTTAATATTCTTCTTGTTGGTAACGGGGGGCGGGAGCATGCGTTGGCGTGGAAGCTGAACCAGAGTCAGGTGGTCAGAAAAATCTATGTGGCGCCGGGGAACGGGGGCACGGGGAACGGGGAGCTTGAGAAGGTGGAGAACGTGGGCATTGGGTCGAGCCAGGGGGAGTTTGCGAAGCTGGTGGAGTTTGCAGTGAAGAATGGAGTGGGTCTGGTGGTTCCCGGCCCGGAACAGCCGTTGGTGGAGGGGATCGAGGGCTATTTCCGGAAAGTGGGCATTCCAGTGTTTGGACCGTCTCAGAAGGCGGCTCGGATGGAGGGATCCAAGACGTTTTCCAAGGATTTCATGGCGAAACATGGGATCCCCACGGCGCAGTTTGCCAACTTTACTGACTTTGAGAAGGCCAGGGCGTATGTGGAGTCGGTGGATCACAAGGTTGTAATCAAGGCTTCGGGTTTGGCTGCTGGTAAGGGCGTTCTTATGCCTAGCACAAAGGAAGAGGCGTACAAGGCGCTTGAACAGGTGATGAAAGATCGAGAATTTGGAGACGCTGGAGACGAGGTGGTTGTTGAGGAGTGTCTGGAAGGCGACGAGCTGTCGATTCTGGCGTTTAGTGACGGATATACTGTCATTGATCTGCCTGCTGCTCAGGACCATAAGCGGATTGGTGAGGGCGATAGCGGGCTCAATACTGGTGGAATGGGTGCTTATTCGCCTACTCCGATTGCCACGCCTGCTCTGATTGAAGAGATCCGTGAAACGATATTGAAACCGACTATTGCTGGTATGCGTAGAGATGGCATTCCATTTGTGGGTATGTTGTTCACGGGAATCATGCTCACCAAGAGTGGACCGAAAGTTCTCGAGTATAACGTGCGATTTGGTGATCCAGAGACTCAGACCGTTTTACCGTTGCTTTCGGAAGACACAGACTTGGCCGAATTGTTTCTGGCATGTGCTGAGCACCGACTGGACTCTGTGACGCTCAAGGTGAATGCCGGGTTTGCGGCCACCGTTGTTCTTTCTGCTGGTGGATATCCATCTGCTTATAAAAAGGGAGATGAGATTGTTGTTGGCGATATTGCCAAAGATACGTTTGTATTCCACGCGGGTACTGCTACGAACGAGCAGGGTAAAGTGATTACATCTGGAGGACGGGTCATTGCCTCGTCGGCCATTGCTCCTACGTTGAAGGAAGCGGTTCAAAAGGCATATCAAGGTGTTGATAAGATTGAATTCAAGGATAAATACTTTCGTCGTGACATAGCTCATCGAGCATTCCGTGATACTGCCGCAGCTACTGGAAACGCCGGTATCACTTATGAACAAGCTGGAGTATCTGTTGATCAAGGAAACCGATTTGTCGAAGAAATCAAGGCCAAGGTCAAATCTACCCGTCGTCCTGGTGCTGATGCGGATATTGGTGGATTTGGAGGTCTGTTTGATCTCAAGGCCACTGGGTTCAGAGACCCATTGTTGGTTGGTGCCACGGATGGAGTCGGCACCAAACTGAAAATCGCCCAGACTCTGGGTATTCACGACACCGTCGGTATTGATCTGGTGGGTATGAATGTCAACGACTTGGTTGTTCAGGGAGCAGAGCCTTTGATCTTTTTAGACTACTTTGCCAGTGGGAAGCTGAACATTGAGACTGCTGCTGCTTTTGTTAGTGGAGTTGCCGAGGGCTGTATCCAAGCCGGATGTGCTCTTGTTGGTGGCGAAACCGCCGAAATGCCCGGTCTATATCATGGAGATGATTATGATGTTAATGGTACATCGATTGGAGCTGTTGAGCGAGATGCCATTCTTCCACGTCTTGATGATTTAGCAGTTGGCGATGTTGTGCTTGGTATTGCCTCGCATGGCCCTCACTCTAATGGTTTCTCTTTGATCCGAAAGATTCTCGAGGTTTCCAACCTACAGTACACTGACAAGGCGCCCTGGGATGCTTCTACCACTGTAGGCAAGAGTTTGCTAACACCCACTCGTATCTACGTGAAATCCTTGTTACCTATTATCAAGCAAAAGAAGATTATTGCCTTGGCTCACATCACTGGAGGAGGTCTTGTTGAGAACGTGCCTCGAGTTCTACCCAAACACCTCAATGCTGAAATCGACGGTTCTTCATGGGATATTCCTGCTGTGTTTAAATGGTTAGGCAAGGCAGGCAATGTGCCAGTGTCGGATATTTCCAAGACTTTGAATATGGGTATTGGTATGGTTGTTATAGTGAAGAGGGAGGATGTGGCGGGTGTGCTTGGTCAGCTCAACGAGGCAGGTGAAAGGGCTTATGAAATTGGTTCTATCGTTAGTGGTGAACAAAAATGTGTTTTGAAGAACACCTCCAATTGGTATTAGTATAATTGGTAGTAAATATAGAGCCTATATATAGTATATTCCAACTGATAGTGCGGACTATTATTTCAGGAAATGGAAACGGCACTCCAGCTTATAGTGACTACTCCAGGGGTTTTGCTCATGAGAAGCACAATATAGAGACCTCCAATTGGCACCAATGTCATATATACAGTTTAGACGGCAGCGTACTCAAGCACTCCAACTGGTAGTACAAATTACTCCCCTGAAAGGTTCTCGTTCATTCAGTAACACCAATTCTGGTAATAATAGTATCCAGTTTGTCCAACTAATCCACAGCGTCAACTACCGCACTCTCAAGCACTCCAACTGGTAGTACAAATTACTGCCCTGAAATGGTTCTCGTTCATTCAGTAACACCAATTCTAGTAATAATAGTATCCAGTTTGTCCAACTAATCCACAGGGTCAACTACCGCACTCTCAAGCACTTCAAACACTCCAACTGGCACTACAAACTACTACCCTGAAATGGTTCTCGTTCATCATTGGTAACTTTGCTATTACTATATTCAATCTAGATTACAGACTGCTCTGATACTCCAATTGGTATTATAGACTACCAGTCCAGTGTCTACTCCTAGGAGAATGTTTACGGAACTTCTGCAACACCAGCTCCAGTTCCGAGTCTAGTTCTTCCACTGCCCCTCCTGCTCGCCGTCCTTGTCCTTCTTCTTGTGATTCATCCAATTGGTATTAACGTCGTTGTTATTATTATATACAATGTTAATTACATACTTGGACACTCCAACTGGTAGTACAAACTATCAGGACATGGAAAACGGCAGTCCAACTTCTCACAAAGGTGGTCCTGTCGATTGGCTCATATTTCCACCATCACCTTCTACCACTACCCCCATGAAAATGGATTCTCATTCATAGCTCTCATAACAAGCGTATTAGATAACTCGTATACTCCAAAAACTATACCTCCACTAAATGCAACCTTGACAAACCTTGGTACCATGCCTGCCCACAATCGTGAAGGCCCCTCTTCTACAAAAATCTTGTAGGAACACATTAAACTCGATCCATAGATCTTGATTCCATTGACCGTTTGCATCCGTGTCTTGACAACATCTATAGGCTGAGTGGCCAGAACCTCGACTCCGCCTGCCACGGCGCCGATTCCAAATGCCAAAACGCCCGACATGGGCTCGTTATCATGAGGATGAAAGAACTGCTTGAGAAAGTTAAAAGTGGTGAACCGCACTGTGGAGTTCATTATTTGACGGAATATCGTAGGCATGAATCCCTGTACAAACGCCCGAGGGCCTCGAACCTGATACATGTCTTTTACATTGCCAAACAGCCCGTGTACTCCTGGCGTTACTTCATAGAGGACGTTTTTATAAGCGGAAACGGGCTTTGCCTGTGGTCTAATGACCCGTTTTTTCGTCGCCATCTCGCTCGAATCTGTCGAAACCGCCGCCGCTGGCTTCTGATGTGATAAATGACGAGGCAAATGTGAGCCACTCTTGGCCATAGAAACCGAATCAGCAGACAAACTACTTCGTTCTATCATTGTTGTCTTGATATCTTTATCTGTTAGTTCACCCACACCCACCCCTCCCCACTCCCCCTTCACCTACTCTCAAAAGGAACTATCAACAACGACTCGCAGAAACCCGTAAACATGCCAGCCACGATTATCTGCGGCGCCGAGCTCTCGCGCGAGCTGTCGGCCATGAACTTGCTAGCCCAATTGTACACCGAGAACCGCAGCAGCGACTTGGTGGCATTCCCCGCAATCAGCGCCGAGCAGCCCTTGAACATGACCCGCGAGAAGTCGGGAATAATCAGCTCCTTTCTCTTCCCTGCCGTGCGAATATACAGCTGCTGTCTGGTCTTCAAATACTCCAAAGGATACGTGACCACCGAGTCGGCGACCGCCGCCGACACGCCTGCCACCGACGCGCTGAGCAGCGTCTTCAACGTTAGTTGCCCTGTCTGCCCGCCGGCTCGTCTGGCATCGCTCTTACTTCGTTGGGTTTCTGGGGGTGTTAGACCGTGGACCCCCCGGTCTGCCTCCGGCGGCTGGGCGCTGCCCAGACCCGTTGCTCCGCTTCGCGGAGGGCGCGGTGATGGGGGGTGGTACGTACCACTGCGGAGTTGCTGGACATGGTCAGGTGCTGGTGGTAGCCGACGGACATGAGCTCCAAAGTCGTGAAGATGGCCTCGACGTCGCTCGCAAAACCGGGCACTTATGCGAACTAGGGTCCTGGAGATGAGGGTCCTCGCCCGAGCGGAGCGAGCAACGGGTCTGGGCAGCGCCCAGCCGCCGGAGGCAGAACCCCGGAGGTCCCCACGCCCGAGCGAAGCGAGCAGACGGGTCTGGGCAGCGCCCAGCCGCCGGAGGCCGAGCCCCGAGCGCCGTGGTGGGCCACGAAGGTGTGTCATTAGATGTTAGATAGATACATGGGGCTGGGGGATTACTCCGGGGGCGGCGGCGGGCCGGCCATGGGACTGGCCATGTACTCGCTGTCGGACATGTGGTCGTCGTGGCGGGTGCGGAGGGCGCCCTGGAGATGGAAGGCGCCGTTGTGGAAGGCGAGCCAGGTGTTGGTGGAGACTAACGCTAGAGCCAGCTCGACGGTGCGCACTTCGCGGATGGGGCGGAGGGCTTCGCGGCCGGCCTGGCCTGGGAACGGCTCGTCGGTGGTGCTGGACTCGTATTCCGCGTAGAGGTCGGGCTTGATGGTCTTGTAGGACCACACAAAGCCCAGAAGCAGCAGCTCCTCGGGGAGCGGGCGCTCGCGGAGCATGGGGTAGCGGCCGCGCTCTTCGGGGTTGGGCAGTTTCGAGGAGATGAGTTGGATGGAGTCCTCGGCGGCCGGACATCTGCTGTCGTGGCCTTTTTTCCAGCGAGCGATTCGTTGGAGGAGCGCTTCTGTCTCGCTTGAAGGGGTGGGCGGAGAGGGAGACCGATTGAAGGTTGACGAAGAGTTGCTGGCAACGCTGACGGGACTAGTTGTTTGGTCTTGGTCGTTGCCGTTGTTGGCGCTATTGTCATTTGTAACGATAGTCTTGGCTCTCATCTTGCCACTGGTAGTGGCCAGATGGGTTGTGTCGCTTAGAATGGACTCGACGATTGTCATGCCCTCGTTCAAGAACCGCACGAGCTTGCTGGCAGGGAAAAAGTCGCTGAGAATCAGTTCATAACACACGTCGAGATTATCAGTCAGGGCATTGAAAAAATGAAGCCAAATCACCACATGAAGCAGAGCACTGTGCCTAGGCAAGGTTAGAAACTGTTTCAACATTTCATAAGAAATCTGCTGAGCCATATATAGCGAGCCCGCCGACGCGTTAATACTGGAGGTGGCCGAGTTGGTGTTCTCTGGAGCGCTACTACTACCACTACCACCACTGAGAGGACCAGTTGTGCGAAGTTTGGACAATTCATAGAAAAACGCCGCTGCCGGGTTCTTCAAAGACCCATATCCCAGTAAGGCGGTGATGTTACAGTATGCAAGAATGGCACCTCGATTCTTCAGATCGAGATCGTTGTAGTCACGGTCTCGCGACATGATGGAAGTGATTACATTGGACAGAATGTTTGGGAACTCGGTGACCTTTGTCTGGGTGAAATTCACTTGATGCAATTTTATAAACAGGGCAATGGGCGTATTGGCCTCGCCCTCTTGATTGGATTCAAAAAGAGACAGAATGGTCTCCCGAGACGGTTCAAATTGTTGACTGGTGGTCAGGCTTTTGCAGAAATAAAACAGAGAGTCCAAGCGATAAATGCAAACCACTGCACAATGATGGAACAGACGGCCTACTCCAGGTGACCTATTTGCAGCCCGACTATACCAATATTGAGAGACGCCTCGCCATTCGCCGTGAGAAATGTTTCCAAGAGCCATGGAAAACCTTGCCAGATCTCCCAGAGCTTCAAGCCACATGTATCGAGATTCATACGGCGGGTCTACCAACATTGTCAGTAGGGAAAAACAATGGTAGATGAACTTGGTGATGAGGTCCTGAGATTTCGGCATATGAGCACGAAGAATGTCGAGAAACTTGAAAATGCCCTTGTTCCACATGCGAATGGGGATTTTATACTTTTTGACCAGTCCTCGAGTCACGCTGTTGCCACATGGGTGATAAGCGAGAAACATAAAGTCGAAATACTTGTCAATGAGGTTTGTCTGGTTCTGATACAGTTCTAAAAAGTATGCTTCGGCCCAGTATTCCGGGGGGATTTTCGACGAGTCCAGTGAAGACGCGCCCGAGCTCGAGTCCAGACCGATGTTTCGCAGTCGAGACGACGTGGGGTTATCTCCATAGTTGCCATTTGAATGGGTCAGATTGGCCTGGCGAATAATATGCTGGTTATCTTCAATCTGTTTACTGAGCACCAGGCACTTGACTTCTAACCTGGAGATGTCAAAGTAAGCCGACTGGATTTCTCCAATCAGTTTCTCCACCGTAGGCAGGTTGACTCCCAGCTCGTACGCAGTCTGTAGATGATGGCGGCCAGACGACGACGACGACGCCGAAGGAGGCTGTGACTGGTGGTAGTGTTGTTGAGGTGGAGGTCGGTTGCTTCCCTGGGGGATTGATGGCGGAGGTGGCAGCTGGTGCTGTGGAGGAGGAGCTCCCGCTGACCCTGTCGACGAAGTCTGTAGCTGGCCCTTGTCGTATAACAAGCTTCCCTGATAATTGCGGCCCTTGTAAGGACTACTATCAGCAATGCTTCCAGATACGCCATAGGTTGTCGGATTAGGAGATGACTCTCCACCTCCTCCTCCTCCTCCTCCACCACTACCTCCGCTACCGCTCCCGGCGCCGGCGCCGCCCTTCCTGCTCGCGCCGCCTATCCTGGCATTGAACAGCTTCAAATTCTCGCTGTTGCCAATCGGCCCTCGATCAAAGTCCGGATCGTTGGTGCTGCTGCCGCGCGTGGCCCGCCGGGTGGATCCTATTCTCAGCGGCGAGTCGGCGGCCGTCGTCGGTGCCGGATCCATGGCGACTGCCTCTGGCCTCTCGACGGCGCGCGCGCTCTAAAACTTGTTTCGCTCTCCTCTCTCTCCTCCGTGACGAGCGCCCGGGCCCATCCAGCTCTCTACACCCTCTCGTTAGTCAACCGTCCCCGTCCGCCGGCTCCACGCCCTCCGCGAAGCGGAGCTACGGGTCTGGGCAGCGCCCAGCCGCCGGAGGCAGACCGGGGGGCCACGCCTCCGGCGGCTGGGCGCTGCCCAGACCCGTAGCTCCGCTTCGCGGAGGGCGTGGAGCGGGGGGGAGAACTTGCCTGTGGTCAGATTCGCGGCGTCCGTGCTCGTGAAGTGGTACAGCGCGGTGGCTCGCGGAGTCGACGCTGTGGTGCTGGTGCTGGTTGCAGGGTGCGACGACGGTCGAGGGTGGACAATGGGTGGTCGTGTGGTTGTTGCGCGTGCTGTGGCTTGGAAAAGTGTGTGCCCGAAGGTGAGTGTTCCAGGCTTCTTCTTCTTCATGACAATAAACCCACCCGCTTGCCTGAGCTCTCGTGCTCCCCCTTCTCTCTTTCTGTTGAGCACGGCTGGGCTGGCGGATCAGCTAATCTGGTGGCCTGTGGCCTAGGCTCAGGTGCTGGGCGCTGGCGCTGGGCGGCTCAGAGCTCCAGCGGCCGCTGAGATGCGCTTGGACGGCTCGAGCTGCGCTTAACTGGCTTAATTGCTGTTGACAGAGAAAGGGGTAGGGGCGGCGTGGGCGTGCGTGGGCGGGCGGCGTAGGCGTGGATTGGGAGATGGCGTGGATTGGGAATTAGAATGCTCAGCGAGCGCATGAGTGGGCCATAGTAGCGTTCAATCACTACTGTATGTCAGAGTGTCAGGGGCAGTTCATCTGGTTCGCTCTTCTGTCATTACAGTTACCTCTTATATGGCTCGTCGAGCGTATCAGCGTGTCTGCTCATTCTCGCTTACGCTGGCTTGTGCTCATTAAACTGCCTCACAATTAGGCTTTTGTGAGGGGGCATGCCACGGTGCCGCACTTGAGTCGTCTGTGCCCCACAGCTCATTCACAGACCCGACCCAGTACCAAGTATCTAACTGATACCAGTATCCTGTGAGAGGACACCTGAAGACGTATTCACGATGTACGATACACGATACACGATACACGATACTTTATCTAAAATGCTAATACCAAACTACTTGCCCACTGATCTATTGGCAGTACGTTCTGACCGGCTCAGGTTCCCCTCTATTCGTTTGCAGATGTAATAGACTACCCACTTGATACGGTTGATAAATAAGACACTGATAAATATCATGTTGATGAACATAATATGATTATCAGGACATCCCTGCCGGCATAGATACGAGATTCGCACCACCTGCTTATCCACGACAATACCACCATAAGAGGTACACCCACTACCCAAACGCCGCTCGAAAGTCCGCCGGACGACTCTGCTGAATTAGTCTCTGATTCAATTAGCGCCTCACGATGGCCCTCGCCAAACTGATACCCCTTTACTGCCAATAAATGAATAGCCTTTTTGCCTGCTTCGCCTCCTTCGTCTGTCTCGTTTACTTTGTCAGTAGCATGTGCAAGGCATGCAGGGGTGAGTGTTTCTGGTTATCTCAGGGGTAATATGTAGTATGTAAGGTTTAGGGTGCGATCTCTGGTCTTTGAGATCTGATCACGAACGGTGGTCAATGTCCATTGCCGAGTCAATTGGGTGCCAGCTTAAAGCAGTGGCTCGTTTATGGGTTCCACGGACGAGGTGAGGGTCACGGTCGAGAGCTCAGTGGACCGTGCGGGTTGGAACTTGTCCCACAAACCCCGCCAGCTCACCACCAGTTCATCACGAGCCTGAGCAATCCCGAGCAATCCCTCCTGCCCTCCAGCCCACCTGCCCACCTGCCCACCGACCACGGATCCCAGCACTCCGCGAAGCGGAGCTACGGGTCTGGGCAGCGCCCAGCCGCCGGAGGCAGAACCCCGGTCCCCACAGGGGTGGACGAGGCGGGCAGGCGGGCAGGCGGGGTATTCTCGGCGGTTTGCGGCATATATGCGGGTACGGGCGGAGGGTGGGGCGCGCCAGAAAGGCGGTGTCTGGTGGTGAATTTTTTCTGGTATTGAAAAGGTTATTGTGTATTCATTTAATCGATCCAGGTGGAGTGGTAGCGATGCTTGATATTATCCAGTTTCTTGAAGAAAAGGGCGGCAATCCCGAGGAGATCCGCAAGTCGCAGGTGGCGCGGGGAGACCCGGTGGAAATCGTGGACGAGATCATTGCAGACTATAAAGAGTGGACCAAGATCCGGTTCAAGGTGGACGAGCTCAATAAGGAGCAGAACAAGATCCAGAAGGCCATTGGGCAGAAGTTCAAGGCCAAGGAGGACGCTGGTGAACTGGTCAAGGAGAAAGACGCCATTGTGGCCAAGAAACAGGCGCTGATTGCCGAGGAAGAGAAGGCCGACAAGGACCTGCGGGCCAAGGTGAACCTGGTCGGCAACATTGTCCATCCGTCTGTTCCCATTAGCCAGGACGAGGCCAACAACGAACTGATTCGAAGCTGGGCTCCTGAGGGAGTGGTGGTGGATGCGTCTGTCAAGGCTCAGTTGTCGCACCACGAGGTGCTTCTTCGTCTTGATGGATACGATCCGGATCGAGGAGTCAAGATCTCGGGCCATCGTGGATACTTTCTACGTGGGTATGGAGTGTTTTTGAACCAGGCCCTGATCAACTACGGACTGGATTTCCTGGCCAAGCGCCAATACACGCCCCTGCAGGCTCCTGTCATGATGAACAAGGACGTCATGGCCAAGACGGCCCAACTGTCGCAGTTTGACGAAGAACTGTATAAAGTGATTGACGGCACCGACGAGAAGTATCTCATTGCCACTTCGGAACAGCCTATTTCTGCATACCATTCGGGCGAATGGTTTGAACAGCCCTCGGAGCAGCTGCCCAAACGGTATGCTGGCTACTCCAACTGTTTCCGGCGCGAGGCAGGCTCGCACGGTAAAGACGCGTGGGGCATTTTCCGCATCCACCAGTTTGACAAAATCGAGCAGTTCTGTATCACCGAGCCCGAAAAGTCCTGGCAGGAGTTTGAGCGAATGGCCGGCGCGGCCGAGGACTTCTACAAGTCGCTGCAGCTGCCCTACCGACTGGTGGCCATTGTGTCTGGCGAGCTCAATAACGCGGCCGCCAAGAAGTACGATCTCGAGGCGTGGTTCCCGTTCCAGAGCGAGTACAAGGAACTGGTGTCGTGCTCCAACTGCACCGACTACCAGTCGCGCAACCTCGAGATCCGCTGCGGCATCAAGAAGCTCAACGACCGAGAGAAGAAGTACGTGCACTGTCTCAACTCCACCCTGTGCGCCACCCAGCGCGCGCTCTGTTGCGTGCTCGAAAACTACCAGACCGACACCGGCCTCCGCGTCCCCGCCGTCCTCCGTAAATACATTCCTGGCGAGCCCGAGTTCCTGCCCTACGTCAAGGACCTGCCCAAGGACTCCACCTCGAACAAGAAGAAATAGACGTGCTCCCCCGTGCCTCGTGCCACTGCGCTCTCCGTGGTCTGCCTCCGGCGGCTGGGCGCTGCCCAGACCCGTAGCACTCGCTCCGCGAGTGGGCAGAGACCGCAACCGGGCGTGACGCCTGGCCTGGTCAGCATAATATGACCGGCGGCCAGGGTGGTAGTAGAAGTAGCACTGCTAATGAGAAGTTGCGATTCAAATGACGACGAGAAATGCTGCTGCAAATGGCAGTTCCGGCATGGCGAACGTGGCCCCTCAAAATGCAGACCGCTTGAAAGCAGTTTATGGATGCTCAGAGACAACAACAACAAAAGCAGCAGCAGCAGTGAGCAGAGACCGAAACAGCGCTTTCTGAAAGGCCCTCTCCAGTGGCGACCTAAGAATGACACAGGTTGCGACAGCAATCCTTCCATACACACAGTAGTAAATACTGGCTTTACAGTCGGTTAGTCGGCTGCACAATACTACACACTATTCAAACAGCAGTCTATCTGGCTCATCCTCCGCGAGTGTCATCCAGGGATGATTCAACCTCTGTCGAGGAGTGGTTCTCTTTTTGGGATCCTTTCCAACCAGCAACTCAGAAATGCCGGAACGTATCCGCCCACTTGATGCCTTCCTCTGGTTCGCCCTGTAGCTCCGGGGCTGCTTGTTGACAATAAAAGTCAGCAGTTCTATCGGCATCGGAGGATCATGGTCTTCAGGCAGAAACGGAAAGCGGTGTTTTCCCACCTCCATCAGCGACCACACATCAGATGTCACTGTGTGCGGTTGTCCCTGAATGCGCTCAGGAACCATAAACGTCTGCCCACCGCCCCGCCGGTCTCCGCCCACTCGCGAAGCGAGTGCAAACGGGTCTGGGCAGCGCCCAGCCGCCGGAGGCAGAACCCGGGCCTGGACTCTGTGCCATACGATAGCCAAACAGGTACGGTTGTGGATGGGGACGTTAGAACTCAGGGGTACACCCCTGCCCTTATCGATAGCGATAGCGATAGCGACATCGATCGACAGGGTCCGCTCATGTATCAACAGAGGCCAGTAGCTGCCAAAATTAGGAAACGAGGGCAGGCCACCACAGGCAACGAGATCCGGTGGCTTGTGGCGACTCTAATTAGACCAATAAGGACGGCCGTCATGAGGTACCCGAGTCACACACGGATCCACGCCTGCCGCCGAGCGAGACCTGGCGCCCGAGTCTGCGGTTGGTTGCGTTGCTGCGCCGGGGTCCTGCCTCCGGCGGCTGGGCGCTGCCCAGACCCGTTTGCACTCGCTTCGCGAGTGGCCAGAGACCGGCGGGGCACACGTTCACTCGCGGAGCGAGTGCAAACGGGTCTGGGCAGCGCCCAGCCGCCGGAGGCAGACCCCGGACCCCGACCGAGCCCAGGCGGGCAGGTCCCCCACGCCCCCACAGGGAGGACCCCCATCCGGCTACCCCACACATTGGGGGGTGGTGGCCCAGTATTTCATCCATATTTCCCGGCTAACATGGGCTGTGATCGGTGAGCATCGATAAATAGGATCGGTGGCTTGCGTGACTGATCTGTCGTTGAGTCGAGAAGCGGGAGCGGGAGACATGAAGCGGCCTAGGAACGAGGACGCGCGCGGGCAGAATGGAGAGCGGGCCCAGTGGGATGTGCAGGGGGACGACGAGGACGGCGAGGCGGGGACGGAAGGCGGAGTAGGATCGTATGTTGGTTGAGGTGGAGGTTGAGGAGGCGGTTGAGGTGGAGATTGAGGAGGAGGTGGAGGAGGAGGAGGAGGTGGAGGAGGAGGATGGCGTAAGAGTGGTACTAACGTGGTGGCAGCTGCGAATCATGTAGAAAGCGACGAGTGCGCTGCGACCGGGAAAAGCCCAGCTGTGGTTGGTGCACAAAAAACGGTATGTAGTAGCTCTGTTCAGCGAATGTCGGTGACTAACGATGATTAGCTTCCGAGTGCGTTTATCGAGCGAAAAGGAAACCTGGATTGAAGCGTGGCTATGGAAGAAGCATGTCAGAGAGACTTAGTAGAGTGGAAATGGACTTGACAGAACAGGCAGATGCCATGCTGAGATTGGCCCGAGTGGAGAGCGAAATGACTCGCATCCACAGTCTCGAGTCGGAAGTGGCTTCTCTGATTCGCCAACTGGAAATGCTGAAAAATGAACACACATGTCGGCCCACGAGCCGGGCCCATAGCCGGAGTATGGCAGCCAGTCAGTCGCCTCTGAGTCCACATAGTACTCATGTGAGATCCTCAAGTATGCGGAATAGCATAAACGAGCCCAGTAATCGAGACATGAGGATAGCAAGTGTCGATAGGCGGAATTCGGCGACTGTTGGGCTGGTTTCAGTAAACGACGTAAACGACCCTCCACCAGCAGCTGGTGCAGCAGACTCAAAAGACTCGCTGCCACGCAAAGAGCTTCTTCATGAGCTGGTGGATCTGTATTTCCAGCGCATTCATCCCTGTTATCCTCTACTTCATCCAATTAAAGCAAGCAATGAATTACACAATACCATCAATCAGCACCATCAGCAGGACTCTCGATCACCGCCATCGAAACAGAAAGAATATCCATTAGTACTCTACTCTATAGTGGCAGTTACACTTCGATTCACCCCTCAGTTCAAACTCAATGAACACGACAAGGAACGCTACTACAGAGCTTGTAAAGAAACAGTCATGTTACGATCATTTGCCATTACCGATCTTGACTGTCTTCAAGCACTGGTTATTCTTGCCATTGATCTGGTAGGTATTTCCAATGGGCCCGAAACTTGGAGTATCATTCCTTTGATATGTTCTGCTGCTACTCATCTCGGACTGACCCGCGAACCTCTTTTATTAGCAGTTGCCGAACCTAACAACGAATCGATTTCGGCCCAGTCGGCAGATATCCTGCCTCCAGCTGAAAACTGGCAGGATTTAGAATCTCGTAGGAGGTTGTTCTGGGTTATTTACTGTCTGGATAGATTTTCTTCAGTTGCAACTGCCTTTTCTTTCAAATTGAATAGCCTTGAAATCGATCGAATGTTACCTGTTCGTCACGATCTTTGGACAAATGATAATGCAGTCAATGACCATGCGGAATTGCGTACAAGATTTCTGAAAACAATCATTAGAAATGACTATTCTATCAATTATCCTTCAAACATCGATGCATTTGGATACATGGTAGAGAATCTGCAGATTCTAAGCTCGATTCACATGTTTCTTAAAAAACCCATTAGTATTTACTCTCTGCAAGACGTACTTGATTGGCAGGTCAAGTTCCGTCAACTGGACATCGAACTAGATAATTGGTACAAGTCTCTACCGCCTCATTTATCTTCAGATATTCTCAATTCTGGGATGGGAGCTGTCAGAGATCAGCTTGATCCAATGATTATAATGTTGCACGCAACATATCTTACCACCGTCATTCGACTCAACTCTGCTGCTGGTTATTCATGTCTCAAGTCTGAATTTTTCTCAAATTCTCCCAGTGCTGCTAGACGATGTTTAGACGCTGTGGCATGTGTCGTTACACTCGCGAAGCATGTTATTGTGTTTGGACTTGGAAAATACGTAGGTGCTCATTATGCTTGGGCTCTATGGGTATCGGCCAGACTTTTGGTGGTTGACTGTGTAACTCACTATAAATCGTTTCCGGAAGATTTAGAGGTCTTGCTAACAGGTCTCAAAAAGTTAGGAAGAGTTTGGAAAGTCGCCGCTCGTTATTATGGTCTTTTGACCATGGTTATTGATGAAGAGCTATCTCTAAGGAGTACTGCGCGAGGAACTGATTCATTTTCGGTAGATGGTGATTCTCCCGCCAATTCAATCAATGGTAAAGGATCCAAAGCGCAAATCTTGTCTGACATGAGACGTAATGCATATGCTTTGGACTTTTTATTGTCAAGGCAGAAGAAAGAACTGAGGAAACAGACTACTGAGGAAATCGCCTTTGGCTCCTCCAATTCCATCAACGACAATGAAAGCATCAAGTCTGATGAAATGGATCACGAATCTATCATGTCTTCGCTGAATCTGCCAGAGTTAATGGATGGCTCGAATATCAATGATATATTTGATTGGTTTAACTGGCCCCGACAGACTGGGCAGATGGGCGAAAAAACGCCCATGCAGCATTCAGTAGGAGAGTATAAAAATATTCTTTCCCGGGAAGACCAGCTTGGGCAGTATGAAGACAATGGTAAACAGAGCGAGCGTCCAGATTGGATGTCTATGTAATGTAAATTAAACAGAACGAAAAGTTATGATTCTATGTAATGTAAATTAAACAGAACGAACGGTTTTGACGTTTAACATGTCTAACATGTCTATGAGTAGCGTATAGTAATGATACTATCATGAAATATTATATGCTTGAAGACAGTTTTTGTAGAATATCAAGTCTCTCTCTCCCTGATCAACCCCAAGAAGCTGGAGTAACCTTTCGCAGATATCAATCCATAGAGCAACTGGTTCCTGTTTTTGATTGATCTTGCAAACGGGCCAATCGCTTCCCCAGACTATCTTGTCGGTACCCCATAGACTGAGTACGACCTTGAACCAAGGAAGGAGATATTTCACACAGGACTCACAATCGATATCCACATTTGCTGGTAGCTCGGAAAACCCACCAGAGAGTTTGATATATGATTTGCAAGAATCGTGCAATTCTGACATTAAATGGCTCCACTTTTGAAACTGTTCATCTTGAATCGCAAACTGTGGATCCAGACGAAGATTAGGTTTCGTTAAATGATCTCAAGGTTAGTTAAACCCTTCCCTACTCCTCCTTTTATCGCAATCACTCACCTATCACAAATACAGTCTCTGGAGCTTGCTTCACCAGCTGTATTGCCTCCTTCAGTTGATGCAACCCACCTGATCTCACATCAATGCCCAATTCAAAAATGTATCCATGTTGTCCTAGATAGCTTACTCCTTCGACAAATCCCTTCTCTAACATTACCCCCTTGGGCTTGTCTTGTACTAGATATCGAAACCCTTTGATGCTATTGAAGCTTGTGGGACCGACTCGTTCTAGTTTGGAAATGAACCTTTCTAGCACTGCTGGTCCTGCTGGTACTGGTGCCCAAGGAACTGCCGCCAAAATACCAACACAGGCCACATCATTCTGACAAACTCCATTAATATATTCGTACTCATCCAAAACACAATTCCATCCCTTTTCATCGCTAATTGGCAGCTGTACCTTTCTATCAGTCTCTATAAACACCACTCCTTCTACTCCCGCATGCGTCTCATTTTTATATCTAACCAAGTCATGCCCGTCATTCAGAGGACTCTCCTCCGTCATCCAAGCCAATTGATTTAGATGGCTTTTCTCAAACAGATGAACATGGCTGTCAATCATACGATCTGGCATTGCTGAATGAGTGCCCCTACTACTCTACCATGTGGGCTTTTATATACTTAATTATATTTCCCCCTGAAAAAGCGGGGTAAGTGGGGGTCCACCTCTAGTCTACTCAGCTCCACAGACGTTCATTATATTTCATATAAAGAGCTATTGTACTTATATTACTTCTTAGATTGACCATTTGTAATAGTGTCCCCGTTAAGGTGACCGTTTGTGATCTTGTGAACATGATGACTCGTTCCGTTCGAGAGTGGTTTGGCTGGAGAAGGCGTGAGGATAAAATCAGCTGGAATAAGGTCAGCAGCTGGATTCAACTCTAAACCAAAACCTGGCTTGTTCAATGCGCTAATATCCATATAACCACCATGTGGAATAGGCTCATTCACAAACAGATTGCCAAAGACAGGCAAGATGGATTTTGAATCTGGCGAACTGGCAAGATATTCCTGGAATGGAGTGTTGGGCTGAGAAAACATAAAGTGATATGAATATGGACCTGAAGCATGAGGGACAACAGGAATATCATAAGCCTGGGCTTGTGCATTAACTCTCAGCAACTCTGTCAATCCACCTACCCACATGACATCTGGCTGAAGAATATCAATATTGCGGCCTTCAATCAGCTTTCTGAATCCGTACTTTGTGTACTCGTGTTCACCAGTTGTAAGCTTAATAAATGGCAGGGCGCGCTTGAGCTGGGCATAACCATCATAATCATCTGGATGAAGAGTCTCCTCCCACCAATTAATATTCAAATCCCGAGTAGCATTCACGAGATCAATTAAATAAGGAACGTTTAGAGACATCCAACAGTCTACCATGAGAGGGAAGTCTGGGCCAACTTTTTCTCGGTGTTTGCGGAGAAACTCGACATTGAGTTTAAGACCTTCATGACCTTCATCTGGGCCGTAAGGAAGCGGCACTTTACCACCCCAGAATCCCAGTTCTTTGGCAGCTGCGGGATCACAGCCTGTGCAATAGAACTTGAGTCTTTCCAGCACACAGCCGCCAATCATTTGATACACTGGCTCGTTTCGAATCTTTCCTAACAAATCCCACAGAGCCAGATCAACCACAGAGATAACGGCAATAGTCAACCCTTTTCGTCCATAATACATGCTGGATCGGAACATCTGGTCCCACAGCTTATTAGTATCTCTTGGATCCGATCCAATTAGAAATCTCTCGAAATGATTCTTGACTAACCAACAAGCAGGAGGTCCGCCAAAGCCTGTAGCAAATCCAACCGTCCCATCTTCGGCCTCGATTTCAATGAAAAACGATCCAAGAACATTAATACCCCAATCGACGCGCGATTTGCGATAGTCCGGGTATTTCGACATGGGAGTCGAGAATTTATCATCAATTAGCCAATGGCCTCTTTCAACATCGTGGTAATCGCCCATGCCAGGTCCCGACGGGATAAAAGTGCGGATTTCCCGGATTCGCGGGAACTGCTTGACACCACTTCTTGCTCCCTCGATCATTATTAACTGTCTCGATGTACGTCCACAAATCTCCAATAATCTCAAATACAATAATACACTTGGATATATATACCTTGTAGACTATGGGCTATTGCTAATAGTAGAAAGGCACTGCTGCCATATACGCGTGGGGTACTCCCCAGATTTGCAATGTGAATTGGTTTTTCTCATCTGGACAAAATGCGGAGAATCTTTAGCTGTCATTGGCGTGCGACAGAGGGGTCTCAGAATAGATTTCACCAAGGATATGGTCTCTCCTAACGTTCATGATAGCGTGGAGTATCTTTAACGCGGGGTCGGTTGGTGGGGGAAGACATGCGCGTTACCCCGCGCCCACCCCACGTCGCTGCCCCTCGCACCAAGAATTCTGCGAACATTTTAACCGGCTTATACTCTTCTTCATGAATTCCATATTATTCGTCAACTATTCAATTATGATAGTATTTGTAGTTAATACAAGAAGGCCCTGGGTCTAGGCTGGTAGACTTGCGCATCCACTCACAAGATTTTCAATGACTATTGATCGCCAAAAACTCGTCCGTAGGCACAATCCTATTCGAACGAAAAGTAACCTCGAGTCTCCAGTACAAGTTGGAAATGGACATTTTGCATTTGGAGCCGATGTTACTGGCTTGCAAACGTTTGTACCGTTTGCTATCATGTCAGACTGGGGCTGGAAAAACGATCCCAAGCCGAGCCAGAACTTGAAAGAGTTTGTTGGCAAGACCTGGACAACTCATGGCCGAGAAGTTCAGTATCTCATTCCCAACGAGCAAAAGGAGCTGAGTCAGTGGCTGATTTCCAATCCCAACAGAATGAATCTGGGTAGAATTGGGCTCCATTTTGGAAATCACGAGGTAAAGGAAGGCGATCTGGCCAACTGCAAGCAGAATCTTGATCTTTGGACCGGTATGGTGTCCAGCGATTTTGAGTATAAACAGGAAAAGGTCAAGATCCAGACTGTATGTGATTCGGACTCTGATACTGTGTCCTTTGCAGTTGAGTCGGCCTTGCTCGCTAAAAAAGAGCTGTCTATATTTCTTGACTTTCCTTATAACAGCGGCAAATCCAAGTTCCAGGCCCCTTATGTTGGAGACTGGGACAATGTTTCGGGGCACGCTACTGACCTTGAAGAGCATGGTTGGGGTGCGACACTGAAGCGAACAATTGACGATTCTGTGTATTTTGTTGACGTACAATGGACTGGCCAAGGGAAATTAGTCAGGTTGAAAGACCATCGATTTGTTTTGGAACTAAACAATAATATTGACACTTTTCGACTCGAGGTCAGCGTATCATACAGTAGACACAAAAATGTCAATACCATTAGATCCTTTGAGAGCATATGTTCAGCGTCCAAGTCATACTGGGAGTCGTTTTGGACAACAGGAGGAATCGTCGACTTGTCACAGAGTACAGACTCTCGCTGGAAAGAGCTAGAACGAAGATTCATTCTAGGTCAATATGTTATGGCTATTAATGCTACTGGTAACGAGCCACCACAGGAAAGTGGACTAGTCAATACCGGATGGTACGGGAAGTTCCACACTGAAATGGTCTGGTGGCATCTTGGTTATCTGGCCTTATTAAATAAATGGGCCCTTTTAGACCGCCCATTGTCCATATATGATAGGTTATTACCAAATGCGATTGAACTGGCCAAATCACAGGGATTCAAAGGGGCGCGATGGCCTAAGATGGTTGATCCGTCGGGAAGACCGTCACCGGGAGAGATCAATGCTCTGTTGATATGGCAGAACCCTCATGTTATGCTTTTTGCTGAGCTCGATTACAGAGCCCATCCAACACAGCAGACTCTACAAAAATGGAAAACCGCAGTTTTCGAGACAGCTTCTTTTATGGAAAGCTTTGCGATCTGGAATCCTGAGAAAAGCGTCTATGATCTCGGACCTGCTATACATATCGTATCGGAAAACACAGATGCTCGGCAGACATATAACCCTCCATTCGAGTTACAGTACTGGAGATTCGGTCTGTCTGTGGCCCAAAGGTGGCGCCAGAGGCTGGGTCTTGAAGCCAATGGTGAATGGGAGAAAATTCTGAAGAATCTCGCAGTTCCTCATACGGAAGACGGCATGTATGTGATTTGGCCCGAGGTCCAGGAAATGTGGACCAAATACACCTGGGAGCATCCTTCGTTAGTAGGAATGTATGGATGGTTACCTGGAGACAGTAGCCTCGATCTGAGTGTGATGAGAGCCACGTCGCATAAGATCTGGGAAACATGGCATTTTGAAAAGTGTTGGGGGTGGGATTTCGGAATGTTGGCAATGAATGCGGCCAGACTGGGGGAACCTGAAAAAGCTATTGACTTCCTACTGGATCCTAACATGCCTTTTGACGATGTTGGACTGGCTCCAGGAGGTAGCCAGGTTCCGTTTCCATATTTGCCGGCCACGGGTAGTCTTCTTCTCGCGGTAGCATTCATGGCAGCTGGATGGGATAATGATGGGGGTAGACAGGCGCCTGGATTCCCTACTGGCTGGAAAGTACTTAGCGAGGGTTTACATAAAGCAATATAAATATAAATTAAGTTGCTACACTCCAAGCACTCCGCGAAGCGGAGCCACGGGTCTGGGCAGAGCCCAGCCGCCGGAGGCGACGAGGGGGACAATTGTCCCTATTCAGGAGGATAGCGGCAGAGTTTATTAGTATTTAGTTATTTCTTGGAGCCTCTAAAGTTGACTAGATCCATAACTTGAACAGGTAGTCCGGTCTTGATAGACTTGTTGCAAGCAATGCCGGTCAGGATTGACAGGGCGCCGTCGACATGAGAAGCAGCACGGTTGAAACGGTCAGGCACGGGGACGCCGAAGATGTCGTTTAGAAGAACTGGATCACCTCCACCATGTCCGCCTTCTCCTTGGTCGATATCTACAGTATAGGATTTGCCAAACATTGGGTAGACGGTGATTTCCAATTTCTCGATTGCTCCTTCTTGAGCCTGCTCGCCGCCGGAATTGACATATGAACATTCAATGACATTGAGCTCAATACGTCCTTTGGTGCCGTTGAAAGCCACGCGGAAGCCTTCTAGTGGACAATAGGCGTGCAAGCTGTAGGAAAGAACAGCTCCATTGGCGTACTTGACAGTAGCGGCCATTGTATCTTCAATGCTGATGCCGTCTCCAAACACGCTCTGATCACGGTAATAACTGTCCTCATGCTCTGCATCGAGATACATTTCTTTCAACTGTTCATTGTTTTCAAGATGTAAAGCAAAAGGATCATCCTTGGAGGCTTCGGTGCCATGGGCACGAGAATAGAACTTTGTTTGGCCCCTTTTTTCAGCATTTTCTTTGCCGTAGAATTTCAGGTCGCCAAAGGCAAATGCAGTAACAGGATTGGTATTCATCCAGAAGTTAACGAGATCAAAATGATGAGTCGACTTATGTACTAGAAGTCCACCCGAGTTGTTTTTATTTCTATGCCACCGTCTAAAATAATCGGCCCCATGCTGAGTGTTGAGCAACCACTCGAAATGAACAGCATTAACGTCTCCAATCGTGCCGTCGGCTATCAATTCACGGATCTTGGTATTATGGGGAGCATATCGATAATTGAAGGTGACACGAAGCTTTCGGCCTGTCCTTTCGACTGCGTCTAGAATTTCCTGGCACTTGACCTCGTCGACCGTCATGGGCTTTTCAGAGATAACATCCACGCCCAGTTCCAAAGCACGAATGATATACTTGTGATGAGTTCGATCAATGGTAGTTACAATCAATTGATCGGGCTTGACTTCGTCAATCATTTTTTCAAAGTCGCTGGCGAGATAAGTCGGCACAGCACGACCACCGAGCTCTTGTACTTTTTTATTGGCATAATTCATCCGAGTCTGGTTCGTATCACAGAAGGCCACCAATTGTGAAGTTTGATGGTAGTCACGGATCAGTGACACATAAAAGAACATGGCCCTACCGCCGGTTCCAATCAGGGCGTATTTAGTTTTGTTTGCAGAAGGCATAATGAGACAACGGACAATAGAGTAGATAAACCAAGTGACACAAAGATAGAGATGGGAGAGTAGAGTTAGAGGAAGGATGGCGGATCAAAGGCGTAATATAGTTGTATAAACTCAGGGGTATGTTGGGCAGCGATGTGGAGTGGGGGTCGCAGGAGCTCTGCGCGCCCCGCCGTGTGCCCCGCCGTGTGCCCCGCCGTCTGCCCCACAGTTTGCATCCCCCACCACACAACCATCCGTCGCTACATCTTTACTGCCTTTCTCGCTCTCGTCCTTCGACAACGCTTATTTACCCGCACCTCTCATACCTTATTAGCCGCTAAATGCCTGCTCGCACCATCATTCTCGCGCTTCACCCAGTTCCATTAACCTGTTACTCGACTTATTGTAACCTTCGCTAACCTGCCCATGACGGATTATCATTTCCCCACAACCCCACAACTAACTTAACCAGACTCAACCCATCAAACGACCGTTCATCACAATCTAACTCGCACGTCAATACGCAGAGATCCATATGTCAGTGTGTATTCTGAGTTAGCATTTCCCCACACTTTTTTGTTTCTTCCTGGGGAAGACTGAGTTGTGTAGCCAGCTTGAAATTCCACAAGATTATATATATAATGCCGTTATGCCCATCCAAGTGGAAAGATCAAATCACCAACATCTCAAGAATATTCAATGTCCAAAGAAGTCGAGGCTCAAATTGAAACCTCAGGCGTAACAAGCACCGAGGCTGAACTCAGCGCTCGTGCTGCTCAGAAAGCTGCTCATGAAGATGGTTACGTAGCAGCGTTTAAGCGGTATCCCCGCATCTTCCTGTGGATCTTTGTAATGCTGTGGATGCTGATCCTAATGGGATTCGATAATTCGGCTGGAGGCCAGGTTCTGAGTATCCCCCGGTTCAGAGAAAACTTTGGTGGTGGACTTTACGTGAATGGCAATTTCTTGCTGTCTGCTTCGTGGCAGTCGGCTATTCAAGCAGGCCCTACAGCCATGAATGTCGTGGGCTTGTATACAGGCTCATTTACAGCTGATCATATTGGCAAACGGATTGTTCTGTTTGCTGCCATTTGTATCTCGTTTGTCGCTATTGGAGTGGAATACTCTTGTACCAGTATTGAGACGTTTTTTGCTGGTAAGATGGTCAATGGGTTTGCTCTTGGAATTATGTCGGCACTATGCGTTTCATATGTGGCCGAAATCGCTCCTCTATCCATCCGTGGTATCGCTACTGGCTGTTGCAATTTGTCGCAAACTATTGGACCCTTTATCGGAAGTCTGCTTGGCAATTATGTGGGATCTATGGATTCGGACTGGAGCTATAAAAGTTTGTTCGTTGCCCAATGGGTATTTGGCGGTATTGCTCTTCTGGTGCAGCCCTGGATGCCCGAGAGCCCATACTATTATCTCAAGAGAGGCAATGAAGAGCGAGCTCGAAAACAGCTTCGTCGACTATGTTCAAACGAAGAAGACGCTGAAGATCAACTCAATGTTCTGAAAATCACTCTTTACGAGGCCAACCAATTGTACAACGGTGGTAGTTATATCCAGTGTTTCCGTGGTACAAATCTCCGTCGTACTCTATTGGCTTGTTTGGTCTTTTTCACTCATCCCATGTCTGGTGTATCTTTCAACTCCTCTTATGGTCCTTTTATTTATCAGCTCATGGGTATCACCACCAAGGAGAGTTTCAGAATCGGGATTGGAGCTCAGGTCCTTTCCATGGGCGGCACCGTCACATCATTCTTTATTATTGACCGCTTTGGCCGTCGCCCTCTGATTATTGGTGGTCTCAGTTGTCTAATGACCAACTTGTTTTTCACTGGTATCACGGGAACACAGGCCCACCGCTCCGCACCAGCTCGTACTGCCTGTGTAGCTTTTCTCACCATGTTCAATTTCTGGTACAATGGAGGCATTGGCGCCATTGCGTATGCGATTTCCTCAGAAATCCCCACCTCGGTCCTAAGAACCAAAACTGTATCCATTGCCCTGTCCGTGAACCAGGGATTCAACACCATGTGGACCTTTGTTCTGCCGTTCATAATTAATCCCAACGAGGGCAACTTGGGCCCCAAAGTGGCCTTTATCTTTTTCGCCCTCAGTGCCATCAACCTGACTCTCCTGTTTCTGTTCCTGCCTGAAATCGCCCACAGAACCTACGAAGAGCTTGACGAGCTGTTTGCCAACAGAGTCCCCGCAAGAAACTTCAAAAAGTATATCACCACTGCCGAAGTCAAGGCTGAGCAGGCTTTCAATCAAAAGGGTCTGAGCGTCGAGACCATTAATGAAAAGCAGCATGAAATTGAAATGGAAGAGACCGTTTAATCTTACTTGTGTATCCATGTGTATGTTATGATCTAGTTGAATTATGTCCTCCCCTTGCTCTGCCTCCGGCGGCTGGGCTCTGCCCAGACCCGTAGTTCTGCTTCGCAGAATAACTCGGGCCACTTCATGTAGTGGCACACCATCTAACTGGATGTCTTCAATTCGGCCAGCTCTTTTTTGTTTTCGAAATCAATGATCACATATTATTATATGACAATCTGGTGGAGCTTACTGCTCACTACTTGGTCCTCTTGTTCTCCAGCCTATGGGTCATCACGATGATATCGTAGGTCTGCAGGAACCTCTGCCGGGAGTGCTAGTACTTAGGGTTTGCAGGCTTGTCAGTACTAAGTTCTTTCGTATGAGCATGATTGGTTCTTCGACCTCAATATTGATCTTCTCCGTGTTGTAACGGTACGCATGGTTTAGGAGTCCGGTCGCCTTGATCAGCTTAGCAGCCCGTGTAAGATTCTCCTCGCTCTTGATCCATGCGATACTTATCCCCCATGAGATCACTGCCATACTCTGTATAACTTGTAATCGTTCAAGGCAATTGATTACGACTGTTCGTGCATCCCTCAAACTCTCAGTAAGACCCCTCTATGGAGTCGTGCATTCTCGTTTCACAGACTCCCTGGCTCAGCAGACATTTGAATCGACCTGTGATTGGACCGAACATGCATCCAAGTACCTGACGTCTAAGCTGCCAGGTTTGGCGAAGAAATAAGCCCCCATAATACAAGACAGTTGTCAGTCATTAGCTATGAGTCTTCTGGCTGCTGCTCCGCATAGATAACACGCCTAACTGGTGTAACTCCTTCAGCAGATACACAAGCTCAATTACCTGCCAAATAACTCGCGATCTCATTGATCCAAGAGAGATAGTACATTCGCCAGAACACAATTCAATTACCTGACAACTCACTCGCGAGTCTCATTGATCCAAGAGAGATAGTACATTCTCCAGAAGCACGACTTCCATTCATATCCAGCACCAGCCAGATACCTTTAACAGAGACAATGTCTTTGACATATCTCCTGTATGATATCATGAAGTAAACGGCAGGACAGACGCTCCCAAACCGACTAGTATTCCCAGGTGGGCATCTTTGTCAATCTCTCAAACATCTGTAACACAAATCGTGTGTTTCTTTCTTTAAAGCATCATCATTCCTCCTATTTCAATGAGGTTACAATGAGCCACGAGTATCTGCTTCATTCCTGCCTCCGGCGGCTGGGCTCTGCCCATACCTGTAGCTCGCTTCGCTCGTGCGCGTCGCAGCCACAAATTGATCCATCATCATCAATGTGGTCGTCAGACTGACATGGGCCACCAGCCAAACCGTGGCATGACAGCCTGATACGAGGTCACCATCGACATGAGCCCCCATAAGGCCCTTGGTATTCTATATTCGGAATCAAAAAGGTCTAATTTCCGTTTGTTCGAGTGTCTTAGAAACGATCTCTCCTATAACGGTATTCATCTATTACATCAGGAGCGAGCATCCCGTTTTCTATTTTTGGACTTCTGGTTCACGCTACCGGTACCCCTGTTGGTCTGTTGCCTACTTCGTTTGTCTCCTACTTGCCTACGTCTCTGCGAGCTGGCTTGTCACCTACGTCAGCTCGCCTGCCGCTCGACTGCCTACACGCCTGACGGTTCACTTTCTGCTCACTTCCTTCTCACTTCCTGCTCGCTTCCTTCTCACTTCCTGCTCACTTCCTGCTCACTTCCTGCTCACTTCCTGCTCACTTCCTGCTCACTTCCTGCTCACTTCCTGCCTGCAATGCACTCATCACTTGCTTATTCCATTCTCCGATCAAGATTGTGTGCATACGAAATATTCGATTTAATATACAAAGATATTATTCCCACTCTACTTCATCACCGCTCTTCACTCTACTACCGCAAGCTCAACAGCAGGCACCAGTATATCCTTCTTCCCCGTACTCTGCCTGTCGTGTTTCTGTCTCTCCCCACCAACCCCGCTAACTCCGTGTCCTCCCTCTTCTCGGAACGTGCTTCTTTTTCCAGCCTTTTTCACAAGCAAAGAACTGCGGGCGATGACTCTCCTGCCAGATCTGTCACTTTTAATCTAAATTTAGTTGTTCCTCTTTAGGACTAACCCTGCCTGATAACATGCATCTGCTTTCTAAAACTAGTCTTGTGCGTTGAAAAAGAGCCCAGTCTGTCCAGGGATCCACAGCCCACGTGCCTGGATGCCAATAAATATAGGCTCCAACTCAAAAGTGGAAAGCAGCCAACTCGCACTTTCTCGGCCAGTCACTGCTGGAGGTCACAGATAATCTGATACTGTTATTTCCGCTAGGAGGCAGTAATTCTGGGTCTGTGAGACGTCTGCTGCCGGTTATTAGCCGAGACTCGGTCGCTTTAAGCGGTGAATTTCCTGCGTGATAGGAATCCTGGCTCTCCTGGAAGCACTGCTTCGCTTTTGGATAAGTTAGGTTCGTTATCTACATTCTGATCCCTCTCCTTTGTTCCATTGGTGCGTCTTGGTAATATTCAGATATCGTGAGGGAGGACATTTACTTCACTTCACGTCAGGTTCAACTCACGTTTCTGTTCACATTCTGCTCGCGTTCAAAAACTCATGCCCAAAGATAGAATCCCTGCACAACTCTTTTTTTGTCTTCATAGCTCATATCCGCGCCTGAACTCTATTTTGTGTCTACAGTTTTTCCGTTGACATATCACTTCACTCATTATTCGTTATCGTATCGTACTCCCGCTGATCTCCGCTCACCCCTCACTTCTCACCGCTCATTATTACATTAAAAGTATATTCAATACTTAATCATGCCTCGTTTACCTGTTGGACGCCCTCAGGTGATTATTCTATCCCTCTGCATCCTACTATTTATTGGCTATGAATTATTCGCCTTGTATCATAAAGACGATGCAGACTCGTCTTGGACTTCGCTATCGTCTTCCCTCGCGTCTTCGGTGAGCGCCGCGAAATCCCCCGAATATATAAGCATCAATGCTGAGACTCTTGATAATGGTGGCTTTATTCCCACTCAAGAGTCTTATGATCTTTACGAGTCGGTTGACGTTTGGAGAGCTGCCGACTCGTTTTCTCACACATATCAGGATCCAGATAGTAAACTCATGAAGTTTGAAAACGTCAATGGTAGACCTAAACACCCTCCAAAGTCTGCTTATGTATCGACTGGTGATTACTTGAAATTGCCTCTGGTAGCTGACTACCCACCAAATGCAGATAAAATCTTTCTCATGATAAAAACGGGCGCCTCGGTTCTATGGGACCGATTACCTGTTCATCTGTTTACTACTTTAACCAAAGTGCCCAATTTCGCCATCTATTCTGATGCTCCAGGATCAATCGGTGGATATGAAGTCATTGATGTATTGGCCAATCTGACATCCAAGTCCCGTCTTCGCGATGAGTTCAAAATGTATCGAGACCAGCGTACTCTCCATGATACTCACGCAAACATCGCATTAACTGATGTTAATAGTAAAGATGGCTGGATTCTAGACAAGTTCAAAAACATTCCCATGTTGGCGCACGCATGGACAGTCTCTCCAGACTCGGATTGGTTTGTATTTATGGACGCCGATTCGTTTTTCTTTATTGATAATCTGGTTTCGGTGTTGAGTGAAATGGACCCCAATAAACCTCTTTATATGGGCTCGCCCGCCGGTTTCGCCAGATATACGTTTGCTCATGGTGGTAGCGGTGTGGTTCTATCTCGGAAAACAATGCAAGACACAGTTGGAGTAGATCCTCGTCAGATCGTAGAAGATTATGAGGAACGCACTTTTAACGAGTGTTGCGGGGATCTCATGGTAGCATATATGGTGGTGGATCGTACCAATACTCTGATCACTCCGAATCCCGGATTCAAAGGCGAGCCATATTTCCAGATGGAGTTCAAACAGGCCTTATGGTGTAAACCCTCCATCTCATTCCACCATCTGGTTCCTCATGATATTGAGTTGTTATGGGAGTACGAGCGCATTAAGCGATTACAAGGCCAGAATCAGATTCTGTTTGCTGATATTTATCGAGATTTCGTACTACCATATATTGACCACCGAATTGAAAACTGGGACAATGAAGCACAAACAACGCTCGTTTCGCTGCGTTCCGACAAAGAGAAAGGCATTAAGCCGTCCAGCGACGGAGGGTCTGAAATACGTCCGTACGAGTCTTTGGAAGCATGTGAAGCGTTCTGCGACAGTAACCCCGAGTGTCTGTCGTGGAGATACCACAAAAAGAAGAACGAATGTGCGGTTGCACCACTTATCAAACTGGGCAAGCCCACGCTGGACTTTCAAAAGTCTGCTGTCAAGTACAACAATCAAGGCATGGTTTCGGGCTGGATGATCGAGCGTATTCAGGATATGCGCAACAGAACTGGATGCGATGTGGCCTATCGAACCGTGGACGCTGTATACAAGAGTGACTCAGATAGAACTGAGGGCTGGTTGCGACGCGAGGATCCCACCATTCTTACCGGTAAGCCATACATAGACAAGCCTTGATCTGTATATTTAATGCATTTGCTGGATCAGTCTTTATTCACAGATATCATATTATATTATATTATTATAAAATCCCTAGCTATCCATCAAGAGCATAGTCCCCTGAAAGCCATTGATTAAGCATATCCAAGGAAATCTCGGGCTTGTCATGTGGTACCATATGACCAGCATCAAATACTCGTAAAAAGGTAAAGTGTTCAGAATTGGTCACATCTCCAGCATGAGTGTTTCCAGATAGCCATTGCTTGATAGGAGCACCCTGGTAGGTACTTTGGCCTGACCATTGTAGGTTTTTGGTCCATGCCTGGCATCCAAGCCAGTTGCAAATAAAATCCTTGTCGCCAGCATAAACCAGTACAGGAACCCCTGCTTCCAGAATGTGAGCAACATTGGGTGCAAACGAGTGAATATAGTCGCCAGCGCTAGAAAAGGCAGCATTGATATCATCATTGCAGTTTTGGAACGTGATACCTGGACTTGCGCCAATAGCCTGTTTGACGCTGGGTTGATTCAAGTAGGTTCCGATATTATCAAGTCCAGAATAGCATAGGTCCCCTTCACATTCAGTGCGAAGATCGTAAACATTAACCCCAGTATGGGCCACTGGCGAGTACTCGTCGGCATTGCATTGGTTAGTTGCAGCCCGGCAGTCCGAAAGACGGTTGCTCTGATAGCATGATTGGATAGTGTTTAAACAGGTAGGTAGTTCACTAGACATGAGCGAGCATTCTGGCTCACTTAACACCGACTCAAATCCTCCCTTTCCACAGGCCATGGGCTCATAATACTGCATCTGAGTATAGGTATCAACAAGACCGTTTCCAATCAGCACTGATTTTACGTCAAAGCTACGCTCAGTTTGGTTCAAAATGTACGAGGTATATGCTGGAATATAATGTCCTGCGTACGATTCACCAGCAATGTGAAAGTCCTGATGACCATACTGAGGATACTTTTGGAAAAATCCAGTCAAAAAGTCGTATACGTCAGGAGCGCTTCCTGATGTGCTATCTCTGTTTTCCTGAGAATATGAAAACCCTGTGTTTACAGGCTGATCGAGAAATATAATGCTTGCATTGTTGTTCCAAGAGTACGGGTTGTGGGTAAGTTCAGAGTTGTTATTAATCCATGCTATTATGTTAGACTGTCCAAGACTATCATATCCTCTCCTACTTACAAGGTCCATTCTCAAAGAACAAGCCCTCCAATGACGAGCAGCCTGGACCGCCGGTCAGCCAAAGTACCACTGGGTCTGTTTTCGGGTCGTTGCGAGACTCAAAAAACCAGTAGAACATGTGATTGTCGCTGTTCTGTCCAACATCGATATATCCAGAGTGCTGCTTGACTTTGTCTACTCCAAGAGACTCGGGTGTAGTTTGGACATCCAGTATAGAATGTCGTACACTGGCAGCACTTTCAGGACTGTCAGTGGGCATATCAAGATAACTGGTACTCGTAGACATGTAACTGAAATAACTGTCGTAAGTATTAGATCCATAGGAAACACCACTGCCGTCACCACCATCCACGCTTGGAGGGACTGACTCTTGAGTAGTAGAAGCGCTGTAGGAGATTTCACCTTCACCTCCATCACTTAAAAGCCCACTGAAGATACTTGAGATCTGCTGGAATAATTGAGCAATGGAATCATCATTTTGACGAGCTACGATATGGTTCTCCGCGGGGGGTAGGGCCATGCCTGCCAAACTTCCCAGACCACCCAGGCCGCTCATCAAACTTCCGGCGCCTCCAGTGAGACCACTGAGAAGACTAGACAGACCTGAGCCACCACTCCCTCCACCTAAACCAGAGAGAAGACTTGAAATGCCAGATCCGCCGCTACTTCCACTGCCAGAACCACCGCTACCTAAAACACTCTTAAGAAGACTTGAACCACTGCTAACAAGAGTATTGATAAGGCTTGTAAGAGAACTGGAACTAGAACTGCTGCTACTTCCCCCTGAAGAAGATCCTCCTTTGGATGACGAACTCTTGGATCCACTTGATTTTCCACTAGTGCTACTGCTGCTGCCACCGCTATCACCTCCGCCCAACACACCACTGACAACATCGGTAACTTGTTTAATAAGCTGGGATATAGAGTCATCACTCTGGCGAACTTGTAATCTGTTGTATTCGACTGTAAGTCCAGTTAATGGTCTGTTTAGAATAGCGAGGGTCAATGTGCAATAAATTGCAATCAAAGTAAGGAGCGAATATCTCATTGTCGATGGTGTTTTTATCATCTTGAAGCTAGCATTACGGTTCCTTTATATATTTGAGATCATGGCGAGGATTATTCATGTCTTCTCTATATTCAGAAGATGCTACAAATCCCAAAGTCTTTGTAGTAAAGTTCAATATAAGTGTATCGACAAGAATAAAAACCCCATTACATTACATCCCAGGAAACACCAATTCAACGTGCTCAACATTATCATATCAATCTATGCCACATTATTCCAAGACATATGGCCAAAGACATGCATGTTATTAAACATCTGTATGCCATCTCAAAGCTTAAGTTTGTTCACTTGCACGCTATGCTTTCATGGATCAACCTTCAAGTCATGGAGCTGTTTGAGGCCAAGTCATGAAACATGTCTGTCGGTTTCCATTGTAAAATGATACCAGACTACCCTTTTAGGAGTAATCTAAAACCAGGTTCCAGATAGACTCACGGGTGGGGTGGGGTCATGCCTCCGGCGGCTGGGCTCGGCCCAGACCCGTAGCTCCGCTTCGCGGAGTGTTTGGAGTTGTGGTTGGATGCAAATGCTGAATCTGCTGTTGTTTTGAATCATGAACCGGATAACAGGCCTAGTGTATGATACAGAAGGATGCTGAGGCTGTCAGATGAGAGGGAACGTTTCAGCTGTAGTGTTCCGGTCGTGTGGAGTGGAGTGTAACAATTATTGATGTTAGAGAGTCGGAAGATGCCGAGCTTATCACTCCATATATACTTGTTGAAAGTAGTTCATGGATATGGCAACTCATTCAAATATTCTGTCAGTTCTCAAACTAATATTATAACACTGGTACTGGAGCTGGATTACTACTGCCATTGTTCACTTCTTTGCCGGTTATCACTTCAAGATGCCATCCGTGCCTTCTTGGCAGCCTCTTAAAGCTAATAAGGTTGTAATGAGCGTTCTGCAGCAGATCAGTAGTAGCTCTTTGGTGGTAAAAAGCCTCTCCAGTCAGCCACCTCTAATTAGGACTTGAATAGTTATTCCCTGAATTCACTCTTCATCCAAGTCGGACTTAGATAATGAACAAGCATAAATTAGTAGAGAGAGTAATTCGCATCGCCAGTTTGTACAGTCATAACTTACCAAAACTTCTTCCTATAAACGTCAATTCAAGCAATATCCCTTTCAAATACTGAAAGATTGCTTATATAGCTGTAATTCGTAAACAGTCAACATAAATCTAGAGTGCTTTGAACATCTGTGTAGATAAGATTACCCCTGAAAAGCCGTGCAACGTGATCTGCAAGACGATATGCCTATCAAGGACAGTGATAGGTAGATATTAATGATCCCTGTCGTGAGTAATAGATCTCTTTTTGTTACATTTGATCCTACTTGTTACTAGTCAGTTGTTAAGATCAATTGTTGAATTTCTGATTAAATGGCAGAAAACGTTTTCCCAGGTCATGCGCCCGAGGATGCCCAGGATGCTGGAGGCCGTGGTTCAAGCGCTCTTGCTCAGATGGAGAGTAACGAGAATGATAATCGTGAACCTGGTATTGAAACTGAAATTGAAGACGAACATGGAACAGGTGAAGGTGCTGTTCCAGAAACTCATCCCCAAGCCAATGATGACGGAACACGCCAAAGAGCTTGGAATACAACCAGATCAAGACTTGGCCGAGTCTGGGGCCATGTTAAGAGTTCACTGGCCTATTTTAAACGGGTCGCCGGCAGACCATTGACTTCCCTTGAAAGAAGATTGCGACGTCGAGATATCAATAGAGGTGCAACCGGCAGTTCAGGAAATAGCGTCATCATCAGCAATGACGACATAGTCAACTCGAATCCTCATCGCGTAGACTGATGAACGGCCTCGCCAGCTCATTCCTTCTCTCTCTATATATATCTATTATCTACTTGCTGAAAACTACTAATTTTATTAATAAACTAGCCAACTGCTAACTAGAATAATCCTAGTAAATCTTCATTAGTTGATTTGGACTTTTCAGGAGGGGGTGGGGGCTGGGCTTTGTCAAGGTTTAATCCGTCAAATCTACCAGCCAACTGGCTACTAGTAGAAGTCGAAGCTGGCTGCGAGTCGAATAATGATAGAATATCCTGGGTTCCATTTGATTTCGGCTTGCTGCTACCGTTGTTGTTGTTGTTGTTGTTGTTGTTGAATCCCAGAGCGGGCGACGAGATTGGTGAAGGAGAACTGGCAAAAATGTCTCCTAAATCACCTAAAGCACCAGTACTGTTGGCAGCAGCCGCTACTACATCGTCGACAGGAGAATCAAAATCTAAATCAAGCAGATTCTCACCATTAACAACTTTAGCTGACTCTCCACCAATGTTACTAATAATATCTTCTTTGGCCAATTGTCTCTGCTCTTCAATGGCTCGTCTCTGAACCTCGTCAGACCCAAATTGCCCTTTACCCATGAAACTGGAAGCTGGCTTATGATAGACAGATGCTAAAGTGGATAATTCAGATAAAAGCTCATCCAACAAGACCGGTGGAATAGTATCAATAGTCGTGTTGATGGGCGGCTTATCAGCCAATACCACATCTTTAGCCACTGATGCATCACTTGAAAGTAGTCTCCAATAAATATACGCTCGGTCCCGAATATCAGCATTATCCGACTTGGTAGTAGCATCCTGCAAGATTGAATGAATAAGATTGTTGCCGCTGTTGGGCTTCTTAATATAGAGCTTCACACATGCAGTCAACAGCTGTAATTGAACCTGAGTGGCCTCTTCCAAAAACGTCGACACGTATCCTTCTAATATAGCACCAGCATTATCAATTTTATTAGCATACTCGCCGAGAATCCAGATCATGGCTGCCTTGGCCTCAGGCTCTTCAATATCGTCAATGTTCTGACATAGAACAGGAATGGCCCCTTCAAACGAGTTTTTATAGCGACGGAGAATATCGCGAATCTCCACCACCACTTCTTGAATAACATAATTATTAGTCGTCTTGTTATCGTCATCCAATAAATCCAACAACACTCCAACCGCTTTTTCAGCAGCAGCCTCGATTTTAATGGCACATTGGCCAATGGCTTTAATGGCTCTACGAACAAACTCCATATCCACTTCCATGGAATATTCTCGTAGTTCGGCCAAAAGCTGGTCAACGTTATTTGAATTGGCCAAACTGACCATGATCTCCAGTTTCTCAAACTTGAGATACAGAGGGTCGTTATAACGGCAGAAAAACACTCGCAATTCTCGACTGAGAATCTGAGGATACTTTTGAAGAATGATGCGGATGTTACGGAGCGCCACGTATTGCACTTCGGGAGCACACGACACAAGAGTTACCAGAGGAGAACTCATTTTACGTAACAGAATGTTCTGAGCCGCCTGGCCCTGGATGGGTAGATGGGTTATGACCGCTTTAATGGACGCCAGAACCACGCTGGGGTTGGCATGTTGGAACTGGGGCACCACTCGTTCACAGATATGTTCTGCTTCCTTGATATCCGAAGTCTCGTATTGAGCCAACGCAGTGAGAATGGCGATACGGCCCCATTCCGTGCATTCATTAAGAGCCACCAGCAGCTTATTTAAAGTCATGGTGCTAATATGGAAACATTTGGTTTCTGGAGACGATTCCTGGATTTCCGACAGAGCAGATACCGCATTGGCCACAACCATGGGGTTTGAATCATCCACCAGACCCTGTAAATCAGTGATGAACCCCTCTTCAACACACAAGGCAGGATTCAGGTCAAACAGCTTGGCTACACAGATAGCAGCCGTCTTACGAACATATGGATTGTCGTCTTTTAGTGTTTTGCGAAGTGGAAGGTTCATGTAATCGACCATCTTGTCTACTCGAATACAGCCCATAGTACGAATGGCCAGCGCTCGCACCAGCGGGTTCGGGTCCTCGGTGTCTTGCACAAACGTGTTGACGGCCAAAATACACAGTTCCGGGTGTGATTTCGCGTAGTTCATCAGATACAGGTACACCAGTTTCTTCTGATCCAAGTCATGAGTGGCCAGGTTCTTTAATATATCTGGAAACAGCGACGACACGTCCTTGCCAATCGTCATGGCGGCAATGGTTCTCTGAATGGCGTCTTTGCGCTCATGAGCGTACTGTGACACGAGCCCGGATCTCAATTCAAACGTCTCGCCTTTTCTGGGGGTTTGAAACACCTTGCGAAGGCGTTTTTCGAGCGACATGATCTAAACCGCGTGACGCTCAACTCTCGTTCCTTCCTTTGTTCCTTTGTTGCTTTCCAAACTCGCGGCCTCTCCTTCCTATACTTCCGTCCCACAACCAATACCTGAGATATGATTGAATACGATCCGGTCTGCCTAATCACTTCCACTGCTACTGCTACCACTGCCTCTGTCTGTGTCGCTCTCTATCTATCTCTGGAGATGAGATTGCCTTTCTAACACCGTGTACCCTCTAAGCAGGGTAACCGCCTTCCATCCGCGCTGCCGTTCCAGGGGTAATCGACACTCGGGCTCCGGCGACTGGGCGCTATGCCTCCGGCGGCTGGGCGCTGCCCAGACCCGTTGCTCGCTGCGCTCGGGCAGGGACTCGTGGCATTGCTCAGTTTCGACACATATGCCATATATAGGGCTCACTAAGCTTGAGTTATATTGTACTGTCAAGAGCCACATTGCGACTGCTGCGAGACGTCCGCGAGGATATATAAATTAGCGCAAGAAAGAGATTCCCATAGCTATTGATTTGACGGGCAGGTTGTCCTCCTGCTAAAACCCATCACCATCCTACTGCTAAATTATCTGCTACTTATATATTTGTTTACTTATTGCATATGATTCTGGCTTATCGTGATAAGAACTCCCCTACCCTTATCATGCACATCACATGTACCCTGCATATAACTTGCGACTGTAACCACGAACCATACCAAGTTCACTTCTGCTCCCCTGCTCTGCCTCCGGCGGCTGGGCGCTGCCCAGACCCGTGGCTGGAGCTTCGCTCCAGTGCTAGCTGCTCAGCGCTGACGGCCAGCGTTTGTGCGGACTTGAACTTGAGGTATCGCCTCGTCTCCATGACTCCAGCTCCTCACTGAGATTCCTGATCAAAGTAGGCATCTTCAGAATATCTTTATGTTGATGATATTATCCTGGCCATTTTTGCCTTTGATACAAATTATTACATATTCTCGACTCCTACCTCAGCATCTGCTAAGCTATACTGACCAAGCCGATTTTGGTGTCGTCGTTACCTCTGGGCCGCTAAACTTATACTACCCTTCTCAGTACTCAGACTGTAGATAATTTGGTCCAGGGCTCTAGGTGCTTCTTTGTCCGATGACTCTACAATTGAGTGAGAATGAGAGAAGCCGTTCATTGCCTTTGCCAATGTGACTCCAGGAAAGACCATAAGTGTTTGACCACGAGATTGTGGAACCAGCCGCCAGCCCGGAACAAGTTCCACAATGTGACGATAGGCCTCTATAACAGTTTCACAGAGAAACATAAAGGTCTGAGTGAGATCAGGGACAAACGGAAAATGACAGACAGATGGTTATGAATATGCAGGGATACAGGTGACAGGTGGGTATGGATCCACTGGAATTACGACTACCACGAGGATCTGCCAGAGAGAGGTTGATGGCGAGGTTGTGGATATGACCCTGAGGCCACTTCTCAACGGCTGCTTCTGCCTGGAGCTCTGTGGGTTCTCCACCCCCTGAACATGCAGGGTCCGATAAGACGCATGCATATCACGTGCCTCAGTTCCTCCTTCCTTCCAGCGAGCCGAACTGTCCCCATCTCTCTCTCACCCTTTTCAATCCACCACTACCCCTCCGCCTTCCCTCGCTCCCTGCCACTGGAGCGAAGCTCCAGCAACGGGTCTGGGCAGCGCCCAGCCGCCGGAGGCAGAACCCCCCTCCCCCCCCGCCCCGAGCGCGGCTGAGGCCCGAGGGACAGTCACGGGGGATTACCGGATTTAGGGCTTGAAATTTCCAGAATCGGACTGGGATATCCACGCCAACGGGCAGTGGGCAGAGCGAGCGACTCTTCCAAAAAAGATAGCGCGAAGTTGTCGCATATCCACATAGGCCCTACTCGGAACGGATCTCTTTGAAACAGAAGTCATCACCAGAAAGTCAGTTTTAAACCATTCACCTTCAGCGAGAACGAAAATGAGCCAGAACGAAGTTTTAGTCCTTCGTGGCACCCTTGAGGGCCACAATGGATGGGTCACGGCCCTTGCCACGTCGGCCAGCAACCCCGACATTCTGCTGTCTGCGTCTCGTGATAAGACTCTTATTATCTGGAACCTTACCAGAGATGACCAGGCTTATGGAGTTCCTAAGCGATCTCTCCATGGCCATGCTCACATTGTGCAAGATGTGACTATTTCCCAGGACGGATCGTATGCTATTTCTGCTTCTTGGGATCGTACTCTTCGTCTTTGGGACTTGAACGACGGAACCACCTTGAGAAGATTTGTTGGTCACAATGGCGATGTTTTGTCTGTTTCGTTTTCTCCTGACAACAGACAGATTGTTTCTGCTGGTCGTGATAGAACCATCAAGGTGTGGAACACCATTGGAGACTGTAAATACACGTATGATGGACCCAAGTCGCACTCTGACTGGGTTTCCACGGTGCGATTTTCTCCTGCTACTGATAAGCCTCAGACTATCATCTCTGCTGGTTGGGATAAACTTGTCAAGGTAAGTAGTGTTTGTTTGGGGGTTATTTTCTTTCATCTCTCGTGCACTTCTCTCGGATATGATGTTAGAAATATATTTGCTACTTCAGACGGAATCTATTTCGAATGAGACATAAACATATATCACCAAGATCTCTGATCCATTGTGAGAGTTGGACATAGATGTGGCATGAAACGTGAAGCAGAAGACGTTTGTCAGTAACTAACCAGGCTTTTTTCTAGGTGTGGGATCTCCAAACCACTTCTCTCAAGGCCGACAATGTCGGACACACTGGCTATGTCTCGTCTATCACCATCTCCCCCGATGGATCCTTGTGTGCCTCTGGTGGCAAGGACGGCTCGATCATTCTGTGGGATCTCAACAGCTCGGCTCATCTGTACTCGCTCCCCTCTGGCGACGAGATCCACGCCCTCACCTTCTCTCCCAACAGATACTGGCTCTGTGCTGCCACCTCGTCCTCGATCAAGATCTACGACCTCGAGAAGAGAGACCTCATTGACGAGCTCAAGCCCGATTTCGCTCTCGCAGGGCCCAAATCCAAAGAACCCGAAGTCATTTCTCTTGCATGGTCTGCTGATGGCCAGAACTTGTTTGCTGGCTACACCGACAACGTCATCCGTGTCTGGCAGATCATGCAGTCCAGCTAAGACGGCCCTCGTCGTTCGGTTGTGGACAAAAAAAATTATGTTTTGTTTTGCTTAATTGTATAAAATAAAAAAGATGTCTCGGTACCTCGTCTGTTGACCACGGGGCGCCTGGTCTCGCCTCCGGCGGCTGGGCGCTGCCCAGACCCGTTGCTCCGCTTCGCGGAGGCTCGCGCCCTCGGTTCTGCCCACGGTTCACGCTCGGGTTGGCCTGGAGTTGAATGAGTTGGGTATTGTTAGCACACTCGGTGGGACGAGCCTCCGCGAAGCGGAGCAACGGGTCTGGGCAGCGCCCAGCCGCCGGAGGCGAGACCGTGGGTCAACGGACACGGCACATCGTTCGCGAAGAGCCATCGTCTTCGTTCTCCTCTTCATCAATTATCATTTGTTATCACTCGTACTTAGAGGGTTAGAGGCCGGCTGTTCTCGTGGTCCATGGTGTATTTCGAAGGCTATCGAGCCAGTGGTTTGTTGTCCTCATGGCGCCTCGTCTTCTTCGAGGGCCGTCCAGTCAGCAGTCTGTCCCGCTCAGCCCCCCGTCCTGCCTCCGGCGGCTGGGCTCTGCCCAGACCCGTAGCTCGCTTCGCTCGTCTCGCTGCTCGTCCAGATGCAATTGGCTATCGCGACTTGTAGGAATCGGAACACAAATGTCGTAGCAGTCTGATTGCGTGTGGTACTATTCATAAAGTGCCATTTGCTTGCCTATAAACAATGTGATCAATCGTCTACCTTGGTCATCTCGAAAAATCGTCTTAGACCGTTGATCAATGAGCCTCGAGTCTTCAACCCCACCGGGGCAGATGTAAGGAATATGAGTCCCCATGAGATTTTCCCGATGACCCACGATGTTGTCCGATGTTGTCCGACATTCGCCGAAGCTCTGGAATGTTCATGAAGTTCACAAGAAACCCCGAAGCCTCAGAAGTCGAATATAAATAGACCAGCTATCATTCTCCTCTTGACCTTCTTTTATGTAATCTGAACCATATCTTGAATCTTGACCCCCAGTAGAAATAAGAGACAAACTCTTACAGGTCTCAGTGGGATCAGTGGTTACATTACCTATGGTCTCAGTGTCAATGTTTTCAAGCTCAAGGTTATCAGGGGCTGCATTTACGAGAATAACGCCAATGTTACTGTGGGTTTCTTGTGAAGCCAGAGTTTCGAAGTCAACGAGGTTAACTTGGGGGCAGACACGTGTGTGTCCAAACCTGAACTTTTTCCAATCAATCTGATGCTGGTGTTCTTGGACAAAGGGTGCCGAGGATTAATTCGCAGAAAATAATTCTTTCCGCGGGGACAGGGGTCTGCACCCAAAGTGCAATTGAGCTATTCGTAGGGGCTGTGGAATTGTGGAAAGCGGTTCCCCGTGGTTTATATCGTGGATAATGTGTTCCGTGGCGTGCAATTGTTTAACGGTTTCAAATTGATAATGCTCGTTCCGCATCCGGGACCGCTGTGATTTTCTCAGTTTTTCCAAGATAAACAACCATTTAACAAAATCAAAGGTTGTCGCGGGGGGCTGGTCTGTAGGGCGGTCTCATCGCTATCTAGGGCCCTGACTAGTGGTGAGGCATTGGGCAGTCATTGGCCATGTGGCCTAGCTGTAGACAACCGAAGCAGCTTCCCGAGAGGGAAGCTTATCGCGTTATTGTTGGCCATGATAACGGCATCGTCTGCGTCCAAATAGTGTTGAGGAGTCTCTCTCGGTGATCATTGCGAGGCATAAATTGTCTCAGGTCGCGGTGGGTGTTGTCTGCCAACAGCGATAATGAGATAGCTTCGTCCAGTGTGAATTTAGCTGCAAAGTCATCAGCTTGCTCATTGTGACGTTACAGTCTGTAGGTCCTGAGGAGACTGGGATGAGTTGGTTAATATCCTAAACCAGCGACAAACGGTGACATCTTGATGGATGCCTGATAACTGTTTTTGTAGACGAATTCTAACATTGGCAGTTTGTAGCCAACTCAAAACCAGTTTCACGCCTCTCCTGATTGTATTGTGGCTGTTCACAGGACAGACGTCTTCATAAATACCGACAGACAAGACATGGTCCATGTGGATACGGACGACGTGAGTGCGCCAGTCACTGAGGCGATCTAAAATATATGTAGCATAGACCTGTTCAAGTTAGATATTGTGGATGATGATAGAAAAGAGCAGTGCAGTACTTACAATTTTACACATTACCTCGTCAGGTTCAATTGGCCATGGGGTTACTATGTCGGTGGGACATTTTACTGCTGGGCGCTGCCCAGACCCGTTTGCTCGAGCTTCGCTCGAGATGAAGGGCCCCGTTCTGAAGAGTCGCGTGCGTCCTTTAGAGTAAATGACGGTAGATCTGGATGTGCTAGTGAGAGCCAGGTTACGCGAGTTTCTTTGTAGTGAAACATAACGGACGCATGTGCCAATCAATGTCTAGAATATCGATTAACTGGTGATATTTTCGTCCTTGATCCAGATCCCCATTGTATTATCATAGTACCCTGTATTGTTTGTAATGGTTCGAGACATTGATTCTTACTTTGCTCTCATAGGTGACATTGTGTCTAGTCCCTCCAGAGAAGCATGCTGTTTGGCTATCACTTGACAAACTGGAGAGTCAGTATCGCAGTTTCTCCGCCTTCCCGCTGCAAGCTATGACGAGCGTGGATGCGAACTACACAGGTCACTGGCCCCGGGGCTGCCTCCGGCGGCCGGGCGCTGCCCGGACCCGTTGCTCCGCTTCGCGGAGAGCTCAGTGCTCGCCAGCACGAGTCTGTGAGCGTATCCACTCGTGGGCCCGTCAACACCCATACAGTGCTGCCTCCAACACCACGCCTCCGCGAAGCGGAGCAACGGGTCCGGGCAGCGCCCGGCCGCCGGAGGCGACAGCCCCCAGACCCCGGGCCGGGCCAGGACAGCGTGCTGGTGTATGTACAGATGCAATTGAGACTATGGGTTGAGGGAGCGGCCGATCTGGAGCATGGCGGTCTCGTCGCCGTTGGCGAGAAGCGGTTCGTGGAGGACGGCGGCGACGCATTTCCAGGGATCGCGGGAGCCGCCCCAGGCGAGCACCTCGCGGCGGAAGAGCTCGCCGGCGTCGCGCGAGGTGGGGTTTGCGACAAACAGTTTCTGCCAGATGCGGTCGGCAATGGCGCGGTCGAACAGGTAGCAGTAGTAGTTTGCGCCGTAGCTGAAGAGATGGCCAAACTGGGCGGGCCACTGGGAGCCCGGGTGGGCCTCGAACAGGCCCAGGGTCTTTTCCAGCTCGTAGTAGATGGCGTTGGGGTCGAAGGCAGGGTCGTAGGCCATCTGCGAGTGGAGACTCTGGTCAAGAAGAGAGATGATGATCTGGTGGTACGTTTCGGTTTGGTCGAAAGACGACTGCAGACTGAGCTGAGACTGGAAGACGGATTCGGGGAGAGGCTCGTCAGTGAGATGATGGCGGGCGAACAATTTCATGACCTTTGGAGACGCGGCAAACCGTTCCATGAGAACCGAGGGAAGCTCGACAAAGTCAGTGGCGCAACGAGTGCCGGAAACATTGTGTAAACTGGTTCTTCCCAGCATCGAGTGGATAGCATGGCCCATTTCATGAAACAACGTCTGGACTTCTTGGTATGATAACAGGCATTTGGATACCGCCGGATCCTTGACGAAATCACACACGAGCGCGATGATGGGCAGTTGATAGCATTTGTTAGACTTGGCATCGCGAATCAGCAATCTGTTGTCGTGGAAATCATAGAAGGCAGGCTCACTGGCAACGATTTCTCGAGAACATTGCACCGTGAAATGAGCAGGGTGAGGCGACTTGCCATCGCGCTGAAACAGATCGCAGTAGATGACCCCGATCCTGCCCTCGGATTCTGAAACCACGTCCAGTCGTCGCACCTCGTCATCCCATACTTCTCCAGGCTTGGTTTCCACTGGCACAAACGAGATGCCGTATATTTGTGTAAACAGTCGGGACAGGCCCTGCATGACGGTTCCCAGCGAGAAATAGGCGGAAATCATATCTGAACTTCTGGCTGCTTTGGACCGTCTTGAGTTTGTATATTTGGCTGCGTAGTAATCTCTATCCCACGCATTCAAGGGAGGCAGGCCGTTTTCGTTGGTAGGTGTTTGAGGAGAAGGAGGTCTCTCTTCAGCCTTGAGTTTTTGGAGGTCCAGGAGCTCTTTATTTGCCCGTGGATACGTCTGCTGAGCCAGCTCACGAAGAAATCTCTGGACATTGACGGGTGTTTTGGCCATTTTGTCCTTGAGCTCGTATTCAGCAAAACTGCTACATCCCATCATCTTAGCCAGCTGGGCGCGAGCAGTTAGAAAATCCGTCAGCAGCGTGACCTGTTCCTTGGTAGCAGATCTTTGAGCCAGCCATATATCTCGGCGAGTGTTTTCATTAGACACTGTCTGTAGAGCCATATCGGCCACCGGGCCATAAGTAGGAATGCGATATCGGCCACTAAACGATCTTAATCGATTGGCCAGCACAGGATCAAGACCCCATACTTGGGATTTGGCAAACGTCAGGTAGTTTTTGGCCGGGCCAATGTTATTCAGAAACTGCTGGCCCAGAACAGACACTTTGCTCGACAGGCGAATGAACTTGTCGCGGTCTTCAGGCGCCAGATTGACGCCCGACTTTTTGAAATCGGCCAGAAGAATCTCCCCCACTGTCACCTCCTCGGCACTCAGACTGTCTCGAATGTCCTTTCTCGACAACACTTTATCGAGAATATCGTGAAGCTCCACTCGAGTATTCAGCATATTCATATAGTCATACATGAGTTCATGGCACTCCTGGGCCACTGTCACAAACTCTTTATCGGGATGCGAAATCCGCACAAACGCCACCATATCTATAACCTTGCAAATGATGTCGCTCAGGATATCAAAATTGCGGATGGCGTTTCGGAGCGCTTCCGGGTCGTCGCCAGCATTGATGATTCTGCGGGTCAGCTCCTGGGCCTGGCGCAGCGAGTCCTGAGTGAACTGCGACATCCCCTGTGGCGACACCAGATATTGGTTGTCAAACAGGCCCGTGTACGATGACGACCGCACATTCCCTGGACCAAAGTCCTTTCGCCAGAACTCGGGCGAGTCAAATACATCCCGGATCGATCTGTCCGTCGCCGTATCCGTCTTCGTGTGCGTGGCTCTAGCTCCAACGCTCGTGCTGGCCGTAGCACCTGACGCCCATGAGCGAATTGCTCGGCCGGATCCGCCTCGAAGCACCAGCCCAGGCCGCGAACCGGCGGCGTGAAAAAGCTCCTTCAACGCCATCACTGCTGGTCGACACATTCCACACGGCCCGACTCAACCACAATGCAATACACTACTCAACAGCCAACCGACCAGCAACCGGTCATATACCTATTCTATATATACAATCAGGTCCACTCAGCATGCGATGCTCTTTCTAACCATCACCGCAGGTTCGCCATGTTCCAGACCCAGATCATCGAATCACATGCCGCCTATCGAATATCCTTACAACCGCCCCCCCTCTCCGCGCTTGCCGGACTCCGCGAAGCGGAGCAAACGGGTCCGGGCAGCGCCCGGCCGCCGGAGGCGCAACAGGGGGGCACTGCCT
>JAJMIG010000085.1:0-55331 GCA_030583365.1 Sugiyamaella japonica
AGGCACATTTTTCAGAAAGCAGAACTCCCTCTTCATTAGCAAAAATCCAGTTCATCAACGCTGGTACAGACACCGTCTTAATTTAGATGGGTCAAAGAACATTCTTAGAGCCCCATATCCATCAAGGGTGAACGATACGCCGAACAAACCTTTTATTCATTATCAGTAGGTATGCTAGCACGTTTGTTTGAGAGAACTTTCACTAACTTTGCTTGAAGAAAACATAACAATACTTTATATCAATCATTAATAAATGTATATTATATTTTTACACAGCATGAGGTCCATAATACACGTTCTGTATGTGACGTCGGGGATGCACACAAAGAAAATCACTTTTTTCAAAGATGTAATGATCCGGATCATGGCGTGTCCATTGTTGACATGTGAAGAAGAAGACGTAATGGTAACAAGTAATATAAATACATGACCTGGCTGATACCGCATCTGGGAATGACTTACCCCTGGTTCGCGGAACCTTCCACCATTATACATTTCTGGTTCAAATGTCATTATCAAAGTGCTGTGGTTGAGAATTCCTAGCAGATATTATGCTGGATACAAACATTAGAATAGTTTTACGTTGACTTGATTGTTGAGTAATTATATACACAATCATAACCAGTAGTACTCCTCTGATAAAGCTGTTCACAAAAGATATAATAAATTATACTCAAAATCCTAATAGTTAGCTACTGTACAGGGCAGCCTTCGTCGGCCGAAAGCCCACCGTCGGGCGCGTTCATATCAAGACCAGGAATGCTTCCAGCTGCTAAATCACCCATCAATTCAGGGGGAGGTGCTCCAGATTGTTGCATCTCTTCCATTTTGCCACCAATAAACGTTCTACAAGCCTCGTCATCATCGCTATATTTAGGATCCTCGAATCTTGTGACAATATCACTAACGATTTTCTGTTGATTTTCATAGCGAGCCTTTTCTTGTGCGCTAAGGGAAGAGGCATGCTCTTTAAGCCAATCGGGGAACTTGTCATGCATTTCTTTCATGGGTTCATATAAGATGGATTTGGATGATAGCTCCTTGAGCATCTCACCGATGATTCCTTCGAATTCCGGTCCATCAGATCCAGAAGCGCTTTGCAGCTCCTTCATCATATTCATTAGAAAGTCCTCTTCCGACGAGCTTTGAGCTTTCTGATCCATTTCATTACGGGACTCCTTTAACCTGTCCATAGTCTTGGAAATAGTATCTTGAAGTTGAGGCGGTGTTGAATTGGCGTCCCCTGGGCCATCTGCTCCACTAGATGGAACTGCTCCAGTGGCACCAACCAATCCTTGTATTAGTGCCTCGAACGATTGTTGTGCACCAGGAGACTCTTTTAATTCGCCCAGTAAATGATCTATACCCGACTTGAATTGTTCAGCAAACTGGTCGTCTAATTCCGGTACTGAAGGATCGTCGTCTTCAGCAGTAGATTTAGTATTAGTAGCACTTTTGATTTTAGGAGCGGTGGTAGTGGAAGTGGTAGCATTACTGGCCTCATTAGCTTTCACATCATCTCTACCAACCACTGGCACCTCCTTCTTCTCTTCCGAGTGTGCTCCAGGAGGCTTGCTCAAGACCTGAGCAGCAAATTCGTCTAATAAATCATCGAGATCATCGAGATCATCCTCTTCAGCTCGCGACATTCTGAATTGAGTGAGAGTCAGTCAAGCAAATATGATATCCACACTATTCGGTGTCTAATCTAATTACACCGCTCACAAAGTAATACCCAAATGTCTGGAAAACTATTTCTGAAGATGAAGATTATCTCCAGATCAATGAGAAGTTCTCCGCAGTCATCAACCCTCGGCTGGAGAGATGAACCCTAACCTGAGTCTTCCCCGGAAGTGTGCGAATCAGAGTCATTTCAATACAAATAAGACAATAAACTATATATTCAGGTATTCAAGAACCTGATTAGAATGGGATATGAGCGGCCTTGGCTATATCTCTGCTAGCCATGCTGTGCTCCGCTCCACTGGCACACATTTGTTAGCCAAGATGTGAGCCAGGAGAATGAAATCATGAAATCACAACAATCTTCTGTTTATTGTTTTGAATTGTCTAATATACTAATGAAAGTGACGCTTAGATTAATTATTTTGACTCACTCTAGCATTTGGAAATTCAGGGGTCCAATGTGATCTTCACTGCATAATGCACGTCCCCCTGCTTTCTGCAGGGTCCACCTCTCTCTGACCGAGAACTCGCGTTCAACGATACTATATGATGCGCATTTTCTGAAAGTGAAGAGTCCACTGGTGGTACAGCTGAGTAGGGTATCAGATAGTGTTGCAACTGGGCATGCCGTCCAGCCAGCGTATTCAGCCATTAGTTCACCCCTACCTCCTTCAGCAACACGATCCCAGCGACTCCGCGAAGCGGAGCGACGGGTCTGGGCAGAGCCCAGCCGCCGGAGGCAGAGCCCCGGACGTGCGAACTGACACGAGGGTCTGTGAAGCGGTGATGAATTGCAAGAGCTCAGGATCGCTTTGGTGACGCGCAGACGCGTAGCAGGGACCCCAGCCCTAACGTATATATACCGAGAGTGGATAGATAGATCCAGAATTGATAAGATTGATTTTCAACAGGATGGGTTGTTTGGGTCTAGAAAGACTATGACACACTCATATGCTCATGAACCGAACGGCCAACTGCGAGATGGGATTAGTCCTACCCAAGTATGTCATATAACGGATAAACAGATTCAGAACGGATGTATAGTCAATGTTCTGGTAGAGGTGATTGATGTGAGGAGAATCGGAAGGGCCATAAGCCTGGATGTTACAGATTATACTATTCCATGCCAGTATCGGTCCCATACGTCGCCCGAGAGATTTGGATGTACAGTGTTTAGTCCTCAATGTCTTGATGTCTTGAACGACCAGCATGTGAAGACGGGAAGCATTCTCTATATTGCGAACATGACTACCAAGTATTATAAAGGCACGTTTGATGCCAAGCTGGCGGAAATCCATAATCCCAGTATTCGTCTTGTTGAAGCGCTTCACCCTGAGGCACACAAATTACTCAGACGAAAGGAAGACTATGTGAAGACTGGATACCTGGAACAAAGCGATGAATTCGCAGGGCGTATCAGAGAGAACGAGCATGTCGATATCACACCGACAAGGATATGCGACATAACAAAAGAGCAGATTGAGAACAGGAATTTACTGAGTGATGTTGTGGTAGAGGTTGTTGAGATCAAGAGGGGGCGAACAAATATAAAACTGATGATTACAGACTACACTATTGCAAACCATGAAGAGAGATATATCTCTGAAATGGATGGTTGTCATGCTCATTTGCTTCAGTGTGTTTTGTTCAGCGAGTTTTTGCAAATATTTGACGAGGAGAATGTTAAGAAAGGAAGTTTTCTTTATATTTGCAAAATGACTACCAAATATTATAGTGGCACCGGGGCTGTTGATGCGTCGTTGCATATTGAGCGTGGGTCAGCTTTTTATGTTCTTGACCAAGGTCATGAAGAAGTGAAAAAGGTACTTGAGAGGAAGCGACTGTTTGAGAGGGAGACTGGGAATCTAGGTGAAGGGGGATGTAATTATCCGTCGACTCGTAGTGAGGTCACTACTAATGGCTCCCGATGTAGACTTGAACAACGTAGCGAGACCACTGCTAATGGCTCCCGATGTAGACTTGAACAACGTAGCGAGGTCACGGCTAATGGCTCCAGATGTCATTCTTCACCGATTGGTAGTGCTACTCCTGTGGTTGAGAACCCGTCAATACATAACAATTCTCCGCTTTCTCTTAATGGCTCCATCAGCAAAAAGGCCAGAAAAGAGCTCTGCGACAGCCTGAGAACCAAAATCCAACCAACACTCGAAAATGAGAGCGACGATGAAATATTCATCAGCTAGTTATTAATTATTAATCATTAGTTATTTTATTATCTCTATGAATAAATATGCATTGTATGTGGGATCGTTTAATCTCTTGACAACTTGGCTCTCAAGGTGGCTCCAAAGTAGTAAAACGAATAAGGAATAAACACCATGGCAACACCAATGAATGCTAATAGCCAACTGGCCCATTGAAGTCCTAATCTGTGATACATTTGAACAATAAATAATGGGAAAGCAGCACCACCTCCGGATCTCAAAAACACCTTGGCAGCCAGAGCCGAGGCAGCGTACTTTTGATATGAGTCAATGATATAGTTGTTAACAGAATAATAACAGAGCACCATACCAAAGCCAAACGCAATACCAGAAGAAGCAGGTCCAACCCAAATAATGTGCCTGTATGAAGTGGCACCGAGAATGAATAAAGCAATAGGTACCAGGGGTGCACCAATCATGGCACCTACTAATCGATCTTCTGGAGTGGGGTCTCTTCTCTTACATAGAGCTTGATATTTCTTTTCACAGAATGGCGTGAACACAATAGCAAACCCACTACCAATCAAAATAGGAATGAACATTAGGCCGATGATAGCATCATCATAGCCATATAATTCACCGAAAATGACTGGATAAGCAAAGAAAAATGCGTAAAGCATGGCGTAAATGAGCACAACGTACATACACATCAAGTCCAAGACCGGTTCTGTCATGATCATCTTGACTGGTCTAATCAAACAGGTATTGATAACCTCACCGAAAGATAAATGGACCTGCTCCTGTTCGGTGATGATCAAAGGATTGCCAGTTTCCTTTCTAAGACGCTTGGCTCTTCTTTTAAGAATGACTGGAGCATATGTCTCAGGAATAGTAAGCACCAGAATCATCACAACACCAGCAAAAGCCATGTTGACCCAGAAAAACAGATCCAAACGACGAGTAGCAATGTTAATGAATCCACATACAATAGGACCAAACACAGGTCCTGAATAAGGGCCAAAACTGAACAAAGCGATTCCCATTCCTCTATCTTCTTTTGACCAAATATCTGCAATTGTGCCACCGGCCAAAGATAGAGCAGAACTTGCAAAGACACCACACAGGAATCGGCACACTAAAAGGCCTCCGATATTAGGAGCCAACGCACAAGGAATATTAAAAATGACGTACAACCCCAGCGAAATGGCGTAAACGGGTCTTCGACCGATAATTTCAGACAGGGGCGACCACAACAGAGGTCCTACAGCAAAACCAAGCACCATAATCGAACAAGTGAGAGTAGCGACTTCTAATGAGACATTGTATTTGTCGGAGATCAATCCTAAACCACCGGTAACAATAGATGAGCCATACGCAACACAAACAACCAAGATGGCTGCCAATGCAGTCACACACCATTTGTATAATTTAGACCAATTCTGGGGATTTTCAGGGTCATCTAGTTTGAAGGTGACAAACTCATATTCAGGGCCACTAATAGGTTTTTCGAGAGTAATGCGACTAACTCTGCTACGCACTTGTTCTAAAGCGTCAGCAGGCACCAAACCAGTCTGAGTTTCCAGAGTATATTCTTCAGGGAATTCCGGCCCAGTTCGAGTACGAAATGCTGGATAATTGACATCAGGAATAGGAATTTCTTCTGATACGCCGAGCTCTTGAAGAGATTTAGTTGTTTCCACTTTACTTAATGGAACGTGGCCATCTGCCCTTTCGTCATAATATTCGGTAGGAACAGGTGCTATAGCATCTTGTAACGTGCCATCATCGATCTCGGCACTGCTACGACTACTGTTGGTATTAGTAGTATTAGAATCAGCCATTGTATTGATAATTATTATTAGTTGACAAGCAAAGTTAGTGAATTAGCTGACTACAAAGAAGAAAGAAAGAATAAAAAAACGTCTATTATCTACGGTAAGAGCTAGGCTATATATATTGTTTCTTTAGCTAGCTGGCTTTGTTGAATCAAGGATCAAGGCTGGATTGTTTTGAGAACTTAGAGTAGCTGGAGTTGGTTGCCGTTATAACCGGATCCGGATATGTGGTGCAGCTGCATGAGCATGCATGCAACCTGCGCGACATTGCAGATGGACTTGTGGGCTTATATTTGAAGGGTTTTGAAGAGGTTTTTGGAATTGCAGATGGATCTGAGTGGAATTAAAAAGACAAGATGAGTCTGTGTGGTAGCTACTGTGTGTGTGCTATTTTTCATCTTTCAAGTATTTTTACTTTTATTGGTGGAACACACAGAATATTGCTGGCGTCCATCCAGGATAAACATCGGCTATAACGGCAGCCTCACGATGAACTCGTCTATATCAGGAAGTGATTCTCCGGCACTCTTCTCCACGAAAACCCGTCGTAGGCGAGGCTGCCACTTACGAGGTCGAGACTAAGGGATACGTGATGCAAATTTCTAGGTCAAGACAATATGTGAGTTGCTTGATTTCACGGGTGCTTTATAGTTCCAGTTGTAGGGATAGTGTTGATTATCCTGTCATGATGATAGCCATTGAGTAGCCTTTGAGTAGCCACTGGCGTGCCATGACGATAACCATGACGGTAGTCATCTCAGTGCTTGTTATGTAACACGCAATTCATATTGTAACATTGTAGTACATATTGTTAGGTTTACAAGTCTCGAACATTTGTTTTCAGCGGCTGTTATTAGCTCGCACCCTGCATAGAAGGTCCTGCAGAAGACGCATGTGCCTGCGCCGCACATGCTGTGCCTGGAATCGGCCGTTATCAGTCATTCTTGGATAGTGTCAGGTTAGTCAGATGGCAGCAGCAGGCTTTTACTAGCTGGTTAAGAGACAAGCTCACAGACATGGGCAGCGCGGGCCGTAGTCTGCGGCACTCACATCGATAGCGCCCAAGGTTTCAGGTGACGGGACTAGTTGGCCGGATCAATGCCGTCCTGTGACACAATAGGCAACAGTAATCTAAGGTAATATAGTATAAATGTAATAAACATAAAGGTAAAAGTTAAGGGAGATTATTGCTTGCCATAAGGCTGGTTTGCCGAAAGGGTAGCTCGCCAAACGGCTCGAGGACAGCCTTGCCGTGTCAAAATATGACAGTTATAGGGTAGTACTGAATTTATCATTTGCCTCCGAATCTCAATCATCTCATCTCATCTCTGTCTTCCAGCCAACCATACAAAATGGCATCTGAAGCTCTCGTGCTTTATCGTGATCTCTTACGCTACAGCTCAAAGTTCGCCGCCTATAATTTCAGGCAATACGCCATTCGACGAGTGCGAGACTCGTTTCTCGCCAACCGCGAAATCTCAGACCCACAGATTATCAAGCAAGTGATTGCAAACGGTAAAGAGGAACTCGAGGTTTTGAAAAGACAATCTATCATTAGCAACATGTACAAAGGAGATAAGCTAGTTGTCGAGGAGTTATAATAGATCACGAAGGAGATAATCGTAGAGGAAAACACGTACAATGGAGATAGGCTCATCGTCGAGGAGAGATCATAACCGCTGATAGGGGCGAATTTACATGTAATTTACGATGGTTAATCAACTATATACAAATGCATTTTGTCTGTCTAGAAATTATAATATGTATTGGTAACATCGACGATTTTCTTACCTCTGGAAGCAGCAATCTCATCAATAGATACTTGCTTCTCAGACAGCGCCTCAACTGCCGCTTTGGCAACATTCATGGGATTTCTTGACCGGTAGACATTGCCAACCAAATCCTTGATACCAGCAGCCTTGCATATCTCATAAATAATATGATTGACTCGTAATCCCGAACCAGGAGTAGACGCTCGCAGATTCAGCACTACTGCGCCGGATTTATGATCAATGTTACCAAAGATAGTTCGATCTTCGAATCTAGGAATATGGCGGAGGTTTTTAATGGCGTTCCAATGAGCTCGCGAGATCGCCAACGAAGGCTGGTTCGAATCTCGGCCCTCACCAAGACCCACCAAACCATCTCGGTTACCTACAACCGCCAAAGCGTAGAAACTTGGTTGTTTACCCTTACGAGTCATGTTAACAACTCTTTTACGAATTAATGGTTTGGCACTGAGAGTTTTCAGAAACTCGACTGATAATCCCGTGAGCTGTTCAAGTTTCGACAGATTGATGTTTGAAGCCGATCTGGAACTGTACTCGTCGGGGATAAGGGCCATTCCTGGAGGAAGTCTTTGAGGAATGGGTTGCCACGGTTGGTTTTTATCGAGCCACTCATGTTTAGGAAAATCATATAAAGGATGATATTTGGCATAATCGTCGGAATAAATGGGTCCGAATTCGGTTACTTGGTTGGGTTTTCTATTTGCCCATTGCTCAGGAGTCACTGAAGCTTCAGCAGCTAGAATCGATTTAATCAATGAAGGAGGATAATATTGCTCTAGTTTCTTGACATGTTCTAAGCGCTCGTTTTTCCTGATCGAAGAATTGAACCGCACTGGTAAATGAGATGATGCGAAACATGAATGTCGCAAACTAGCAGCACATACCGATAGGCCCAGACTACCAGTAGAGCGCCTTAAAAGGACAGTCATTGTGATTGTAGTATTTGTGGTGGTTGTCGCCGAGAGCGAATCTTGCCGCGTTCTGTGATCCAAAATGAAAATTTGGGTCGACTCCGGGTAACAAAAAAGACCAACTTTTTTCGAAGCTTCACTTCACGATTAATATTAGTACGTACGGCTATAAATTTTTTTATCAAAAGATAGAGAGAAGTGATCTCTGTGAACTCTGTCAACTCGATAAACATCAGTTAACGTTGTTATTTATTGTCCAATGTCGCTAAATACATACAAATCCAACGAACGGATAACCGACTCCGACAGCGAGAACGACCAGTCGGACATGTAAGCTGCTTTTACTTTTCCCCACCAATCCAGCCTAATACTAACCTCGTTATCCAGCGAATTCGTGGCTCCTTCAGGATATAAAAAAGTAGCATCGCTATCAAAAACACATGTTCCCTCACTGAAAGATAAACAGATCTGGCTCCTGCAGATTCCTCCAAATATGGATCTGTCGAAAGTGTCCAGTCTTCCAGTCTCCTTTGACAGCCACTCGGAACCGACGTTCTCAGTCGACAACTGCTTGTACTCCATATCTCTTGAAAACGAGATCCCCACGTCTCGAATCAGACTATTAACGCCCACCGGTGATGGCAAAGACCTCAAAGTCGCCCCAAAGAGCATTTCAAAGTACTACAAAATCACCGAGCAGGTGAATATCCCAAGTATAGACGTGAACAAAGTCAATGTCCCGAAACCGGTTGTACAACAGAAAACTGGCTTGTATATGAGACATTTCCCCACCGGCTATGGAGCCAAAGATTTCCCAGAAAGCAAACCCAAACCGTCTGCCAAACAAATCCTCGACAACATAAATGATCATCCCTCTTCCTCCTCTTCCTCCTCCAAAAGCCCCAAAAAAGACAAAAAAGACAAAAAGCATAAACATCGCGACTCAGACGTCGATGGACCCAAAAAGAAAAAGAAAAAGAGAGACAGCTCGACTAAGTAGCGGGGGTTGTGCCTCCGGCGGCTGGGCTCCGCCCAGACCTGGTTGTGCTCGCTTCGCTCGCAATGATGAATTTAGATATAAATATACACTTTTGGCATATCTGAATCATATGGTAGACCGCAGTTTGAACTCAAACTGGGTGGTGAACTCGTCAGGACCCAGGTTCTTCTCAATGTACTTGACATTGCCATGAGCATCGATCAAAATCACCGTCTGCGTTCTAGTGCCGTAAATGCCGTTGTAGAGCTTCTCATTAGTAGGAATAAAGATGCTTTTCCGAAGACTGTATGTTGTCGGCTCATCCAGAGGGAACGTGTCATGCGACAGAATGCCAAACAGCTTTCTGATAAGCTGCTCGTCACTGAGCTGGTCTTGAACATCGAGCAGCTCCTGCACAAGCTTATTGCCAATTGTCAGTTTATCCCACGTTTCGTCGGTGCCGTTACTAAGGACACAGATGTGGTGCTTGGCATCGAGAGACCTGTCAAGATCAGGAACGGCAGAAGTTGTCGAGTTCAGAACCCACGAGGAAGGCTCGCCACGGTTCGTAAACAAACCAAAAGGCTCGTGAACAATCTCTGTACGTTCAGTATTAGTGGCTATTTTACCACACAGAAGAGTGAATCCACCGGCCTTTTTCAGGCCCTCTTCGCCATACTGCGTAAGCGTGTCATTGATCCATTCCTGGGTCGAGCCTTTCGCATCACTGGTTAAGAAACTTTTGGCAAACAGTCCACGAGATACGGGGCTTCTAGATGCATCGCTATCATTTTCTTCATGAATGTTGAGCAGAACCGAAATCCGACCGGTTCGGGTCATTCCGATCCAAGTGCCATGTTCTGGTCGAACCAGATCTTTTGGTGACAGAATGTGCTGATTCGGAGGATACCAGAACGCAGCACTGGCTGTAGCTCGGTCTACAAACTCATCTCTATTTGACAATAAAATAAATGGGCTGACAGTTAGTTTTTCAGTACTAATCCCACGCCTACAACGGTAGCTGGTGTAACCGTCTGGCTCGGACATTCTGGCTCGACAAGCCAAGGCACTTACTATCGTTTATGGCCAGTGGTGACTAATAAAATGCACATGACGGATTCTATAATAACAATAATGAGTGGAGGCGATAATATCTATTGGTATACTGGATCAGTGTCAGACTGTCGTACTATGCTCCGGGAGAGTGGCTGTTGATCCAGGTTACTACTTGTTTCGGGCTGATCTGCCTGCCAGCCACTGTGGGGTCAAGAGCGGGGCAGGTCCAGCAAAAAGTGGCGGTTACAGCCCGGCGCCACCTAGCACAGCAGATTATTTTTGCAAGTGAAGCATCTAATATTATTAGCAGAAGGAGCTACGTACGTACAAACACAACTGATAAACGGGTCGAGTGCTGCCCGCACGTGACACCTACTGTGGCGGTGCTCCTTACCGGGACCCCCTGCAACGACAGATAAGATAAGATAAGATCCGGTCCCTGCCAGCCCTCCACCATCCCCCAGCGCCCGAGCGAAGCGAGCAACGGGTCTGGGCAGAGCCCAGCCGCCGGAGGCAGCACCAGCAATCGCAACATAAAAGTTATATGTTATAATCTTTTAGAACACCGCGCAAATGGGTGTTTGTGATCTTGCCGCGGCGAGGCTTCTTCTGCTTGCGATCTCTATCTCCATTGGACGCCTTTTTAATAGTGGCCGGGTCGACCGAGGTGGGTTTGAGGCCGGCTTTTTCCAGCAAGCCAGGTAGTTCACTTGAGGTGGGGACCTTTACTTTTTTCCATAGCTCAGTGAAAGCCGGATCAATGCCGCCAATGGTGCCGCCGGTGTTTGCCCAGACGTATTTGGGGCCGTTTTCCTTTTTCATGCGTAGTACGACGATTTCTTCCGACTTCTCGAGCTTGTCAATGGCATCTAAACAGCCGTTCCAGCCGTCTTTGAGTTTCTTGACTTGGATTCCCTGAAAGGTCTTCTGTGCTCTCAGGAAAGAGAGCAGCTCATCAGCAGTGTGGATGTTATATTCCGAGATATAGGACGCAGTCTGGTTTTTGTCGTCAATGTGGATCTGTTTGATAGTCCTCATTAAATTGAGCAGCGGCTCTATCGGCGACGATATATATCTCTGGATTTCCGACCATTTGACTGGCTCGTCATGGCGCTTGATGTATTCCACGGCATGAACTAGTTGGGTGCTCTGATGATTGCCAATGCCGGTAGAAGCTGGCTGAGAATAAATAATAGGAGTCCGTTTTTGTTTCTTGGCCGGACTGGTATCTGACATATCAGACAAATCGCCGGCGGACGTCAGCGAGCTGGCTTTAGCTCTCTTTCTGGCCGCCGCGGCAGCGTCTGTTGAAACCACGGGCTTGGCGACTGTCGGGGCATTTCTCACCTTGTTACGGAACGAGTTCAGCTGGTCATTTAAAGATGACATAGTCGAACGACAATGGCAAAGCGAAGCAAACCGATGTTCACAGTATCAGCAGCTGCTATCACTCTACAAACAGGGCCCTAGCCCTGCCGCGGCGAGTGCGGCCGTTCTTCCCAGGACCCTGACTGTAACCCAGACCCCCGACACCTCACAGGCTCGCGAAGCGAGCCCAACGGGTCCGGGCAGCGCCCGGCCGCCGGAGGCAGACCAGTCGTCCCAGCGTATGGCACCATGCGTTTAGATTCGGAGAGAGCGCGACAGATTCAGAAGCAGCACGTACATGTTTCGAATCTGCGTGAGGTGGTAGTTTGTTTCGGCCACGCCGAGCGCAGTGGCAGCGGTAGAAGGGTGTTTGAGGTAGCGGGCCGAGCGTTTGGTGGAGCGGGGAAACGTTTTGCTGAGAAACTGGAGCTGGGATATTTTCACGGCGGCTGCCGCATCCTGGTGCTCTTGGCCGAGAATCAGAAGCGTCTTCAGGTCGAGGATGCACTCCAGCACCGCAAGGTAGTTGTGATACGGATACAGTGCAACATGAGCGTCGTTCGGCTCGAGGCATTCGCTTGACGTCAGAATCGCTCGGTTGGCTTCAATACAGGCGTCCAGCTGGACAATGTGAGCTGGCAGCAGCGACGAGAACAGCTGCTGCACCCGGCCATAACATTTGCTGCGACACCTGGCAATCGTCCGCTGAGTCTGCAAGGCATCGTCAACTTTACCCACCCGCGCCCCGGACAGCATCGACGGAAGCTTCATGGCCAGACCGTTGACAGTTGACCACCAGCAACGGCCATCGATGCCAACTACATTGTTCCATGCACCTCTTAATTATATCGTGCATATGACATATCACATACGCAGCGGCAAGGGGGGTTGTGCCTCCGGCGGCCGGGCGCTGCCCGGACCCGTTGTGCTCGCTTCGCGAGCGGCGGGGAGACGGGTGCTGGGCGATGTGTGGAGGTGACTCGTGGAAGGACCACAGGAACCCGACAGTGGGCCACCACCACCACACAGCGGAACTGCTTGGACGCTTCATGTGCTAGATGTAAATAGAGCGGCTGGTTATTAACATGCTTATCAGCATGAAAATTAAGCCCTTGCCTGATCGAGAAGATGGCTGCATCACTCGCACGGCATCAGAGCTATTATCTTCTGGATCAGAAAAGTGAGAGCGAGCCCCAGCCATTTGTTTGACAGTCGCGTAGCAGACACGTAATAAATTCCGATGAAACGGATCGCCAGACAAATCAGGAGTCGTTTTTTAAAGACGATAGTCGTGTTGCAACCATCAGGGAGAGCACCCCAGCTTGACTTGAAAATTTGTGGACATTTGTGAATATGCAACAGTTCTTTATTTTGGCGCCGTTCCACAGCGTGTCTCAGGTGCTTTCATGTCTCACCCCCCTGCCCCTCGGTGTCCGAACATTCACTGTTGCAAACTTTGCTCCTGTCTCTGCCATCACTCCATGCCTTTCGGTCAACTGAGGTGCTAGCTGATCACCGTAAAATAGCTTTGGCCCGAATGGCTGGTTCTCATGACTCACGGCGGTCATAGATGGTCATAGATGCAGTAGTGATATCTTATCTTATCTTAGTATAGATGGCTCACCTGCTGCCAACCCCATTCTCCGCTTATGGCCACCGCCATCTCCCACACCACCTCCACCACCTCTACCACCGTCACCACTATTTCTACTCGAATTGTTTATTATTACTATTATTTTTATTGTTCCCATTATTCTTCTCATTATCTATTACTTAATTGTTACTGTCATTGCTCACATCAAGACGCGCTACACCCGTACCCAGCCACTGCTGTGCTTGTCTCGATTGACACGCTCACTACCGTATCCGACAGCTTTTAATGCCGTGCCTGTATTACAAACGGGCGCGGTTTTCTCGGTACCGCATAGATCGCGCACAGCCGCGCGGCAGCCGTGCGTGCCGATCTTTCAGTTTAAAGATAACACTAATAGCACGGGCATAACTGCTTAAGAGGGTATATTATATGATATTATTTTTTTTTTCTCTCCTTCTTCTCTTCCAGTTCGACTTGTTTTTCAAGCCTCTGATCGATTTCAAATCATCTCCTTTTTTTTGCCCTTATCATCTGCTGTGAGGTCCTCTGCTTGTCCTCAAAGGCTCTATTCATCCACTAAGTGAGCGCGCCCGCTGCCATCCGTGCCTGCTCTGCTATCTTTGCTGAGCCGATATCAGTCAGTGTTTCAATTCACATCACATGAACTGAAAGATTGCTACTCGGTTTGATCTATACCCCTTTCTAAAGAAAACAGAATAAGTCAAGAAGAAAAAAAAAAAAAAAAGTATATTCATTGCCAGAGTAAGTAGCAGAAAAGTGATTGAAGACCAGAGAGAGCTTAAAACTAACAGTCGGTGTTCAGGTCATAACTCAAATCTAATGAGTTCCTCCACCACTACTGGTCCTATACCAGACCTCTGTTCCGGTCCATGGTGGGATGTTGACGATGTTCCCTCTTGTGCTCGTCATTGGTAAGTGTGAAAACGAGCCGTTGATTCCTAGACCCACCTTTAACTAACTTGTATAGGTACTTTCAATCAATCCCTTATACCGTGCTGTTTGTAGCTTCGTTTACCGTTCTTGCAGTCAAGCTTGTGCCTCGTGTCGTTAAATGGGCTGCGTCTGAGAAACAGTTTTCCGACCCTAGCTACCAGCCTCTCTTATCGTCGGCTTCTTCAAATGTCAATAGTGACGAAGATGAAGAAGACGACATCACCCGCTTTGTCGACCAGGACAACAAAAACTTCCTTCACGAACAAAGAAGCTACGGATCGGTCGTTAATGATACATCTGCTACCGTGACAGACTCTCTTGAATCGACTACCAAGACCCAACAACCTCAAGTGATCATTGCTACTGTTATTCGCTCGACTTCGGACGTTGTTCGCGTCGCCATTGAAACCATTGTGGTTGCTGCTCAAACGGGCTTAGCTCTTCAGGCTATTCTCACCTCGGACATTTATGATGAATGGAAGGTCGATGCTCCTTATACTCCTTATGTGTTGCTGGTGTTTTGGGCATACAACTTGATTCTCGTGTCTTGTAGGCTGCTCTATATCAAATCTACTTCCTCAGCTCCTCAGGGTGGACTCTGGTATCATTCTACAATCCTCTATTTCTTTGCTTGGATGTTATCGTTGGCCCCGTTCCGATCGGCGTTTGTTCATCCTCTGTCGCGTGCTTCAAAGCATTATCATATTGCCGAGTTCATTTTTTCGTCCATTCTGCTGTATCTCAATTTCTCGTCCACTTCGGGTAACAAACCGGCAAGATTATATATTTCCCCTGATGGCACCCGTCCTTCTTTGGAGCCTGTTACAAGTATCTTCAGCCTCGTCACCTTCTCATGGATCGATAGTATGATTTGGAAAGGTTACTGGAACCCTCTTGATATGTCTGATGTATGGGAGCTTCGAGAAGATGACCACGCTTATCATGTTTTGAAAAAGTTCAGAAAAATCAAGAGAACGTCTGGCTTTGCGTTGAAAATGGTCATTCATTTCAAGCGTGAGCTAGCCATTGCCGCCTTTTGGGCCGTTTTGTATTCGTTTACCACCTTTGGTCCCTCTTTGATCTTGAAGAAGATTCTTGAATACGTTGAAAACCCAAGCAGTGTGCCCAAGAATGTGGCCTGGTTGTATGTGTTTGGCATTTTCGCCTTTGGCGTTATCGATAACATTGGAACTGGCCAGGCTCTTTTCATTGGACGAAGAATCTGTATTCGTATGCGCGCCATCATTATCGGTGAGGTATATGCCAAGGCGTTGCGTCGTAAAGCGGTTTCCGGCGGTGACTCCAACTTGGGCAAAAAGTCTGAAGAAGATAGTGCTAAAGATGGCGGCAAGGATGGTGAAGAAAAGGACGATTCTCAGGCTAATATGGGAGCCATTATCAATTTAATGGCTGTCGATGCTTTCAAGGTATCGGAGATTTGTGGCTATTTGCACTACTTTGTATCTGCCAGTATCACCATTGTCGTTGCCATTTGGTTCCTGTACTTTATTTTGAGTTGGAGTGCCTTTGTAGGTGCTGCTGCCATGCTGTTCATTATGCCTCTCAATTATTGGTTTTCTGAAAAGTTTGCTCAGTATCAAGACGAATTGATGTCTGTGACTGATCAGAGAGTTCAAAAGACAAACGAACTGTTGCAGAGTATTCGTATTATCAAGTTTTTCGCTTGGGAAGACAAATTCGCCCAGGGGGTCAGTGATATTAGAGAAAAGGAATTGGCTATTTTAAGAAAGCGATATTTCTTGTGGGCTTTTGGTGCTCTTATCTGGTACTTTACTCCTCTTATTATTACCATTTCTTCGTTTGCTTCTTTCACTCTTATTCAGGGCAGAGATCTTACTGCCCCTATTGCCTTTACTGCTCTATCATTATTCAATATTCTCAAGTTCCCATTAGACCAGCTGGCTGATATGCTCAGTAGTGTTATCCAATCCAAGGTTTCCGTTGATCGTATTGAACAGTTTCTCAATGAAGATGAGACTCACAAATATGAGCAACTTAGCGCCGAGCTTCCTCGTGGCCCCAATTCACCTTATATTGGATTTGAAAAGGCAAGCTTTTCATGGGTCTCTTCAGTGCCCACTGAAGAGTCAAATGGTACTGGTGAAGTTGTTCCCAAGAGAAATGATTTCAAACTTAGAGACATTGATATCAAGTTTGTTGTTGGTGAGCTGAATGTCATTATTGGTCCGACTGGTAGTGGTAAGACTTCTCTGTTGATGGCTTTGCTTGGTGAAATGGATTTGGATTCTGGCCGTGTGTATCTTCCTGGGGCTCAGAGCCGTGAAGAGGTCCGCCCCGATCTTGAGACTGGTTTGACTGAAACAGTAGCTTATTGTTCTCAGCAAGCTTGGTTACTGAATGACAGTCTTAAAAACAACATTATCTTTGCAAGCGAATTCAACGAGGAGAGATACAAGGCTGTCATAAAGGCATGTGCTCTCACTCGTGATTTGGAGATTCTGGAAGCTGGTGATGAGACTGAAATCGGTGAAAAGGGTATAAATATCTCGGGTGGTCAGAAACAGAGAATCTCTCTTGCCAGAGCCATTTACTCCAGTTCGAGACATCTCATTCTTGATGATTGTCTGAGTGCCGTTGATTCACACACTGCTCTTTGGATTTATGAAAACTGTTTGACTGGTCCTCTTGTTCAAAACCGTACTATCATCTTGGTATCTCATAATGTTGCTCTGACTATAGGCCAGGCGTCTCATGTTGTTATTATGGATAACGGTAGGATCAAGGCTCAAGGCTCTCCTGGTGCTCTTGCCGCTTCTGGTGTTCTTGGTAATGACGAACTTATTATGCAAAGTGCTTCTCAAAGTGCGTCTCAAATTGCTACTCGAAGTGCTTCTCAGGCTGATCTCACTCTATTGAAAGATAAATCCAAGTCTCTTGGTGGCAAGGAATTGGCTGAGCGTCTTAAGAAAGCAAAGACTAACAGTAATACTGGCTCGACTCAGTCAAGTTCTCCTGGCTATGTATCAAGTGATGACGAAACTCTAGAAGAACTGACCCAGAAGAAAAAGGGTACTCTTGTAGAAGATGAGACTAGATCCACTGGTAATGTTAACAAGGAGGTTTATATGGCTTATTTAAGATCAATGGGTAATGTTTACTGGTGGGTCGCATTGGTTTTCTTGTTCTGCTTCCAACCTCTTGTGGGTGTGGCTCAACTTTGGTGGACTAGAGAATGGACCGATAGTGGTTATTCTGATGCTGCCGTTTCAATGTATACTTCTAATCGTGCTCTTGGTCAGTCGAATACCCCTGGTTTGCCCGTGTTGGCCCCGGCTTTGAAGGAGACTGGTGAGTTTGGTATCAGTACTATCCGTGCTCCTCAACACTCGACTTTCTACTATATTGCAATTTATGCTTTGATTGGCTTTCTGTTGATGATTGTTGCTTCGATCAAGGACTTGACTATGTTTATGGGTGGCTTACGTGCGTCTAGAATTCTGTTCCACGATTTCCTGGAGTCGATTTTGAAGGCTAAAATTAGATTTTTCGATTCCACTCCCGTTGGTCGTCTTATGAATAGATTTTCCAAGGATATGGAGGGCATCGATCAAGATCTTGCACCTGTTATTGGAGGAACTGCCCGATGTGTTATTCAAGCTTTAGCCACTGCCATTGTCATTACTGTTGTTACTCCACAGTTTGCCATTGCGGGTGTTTTCATTTTCCTCATGTACTGGGCCATTGGCGTTTTCTATCTTGCTACTTCCAGAGAATTAAAGCGTCATGACTCTATTACAAAGTCGCCCATTTATCAACAGTTTGGTGAAACACTGGTGGGCGTGTCTACTATTCGTGCATATGGAGATGAACGGAGATTTATTAGAGAAAACATGAAGAAGATTGATACCAATAACAGACCGTTCTTTTATATGTGGGTCAGTAACCGTTGGTTGTCATTCAGAGTCGATACTGCTGCTGCTTTAGTTTCCTTCTGTGCATCTGCATTTGTTATCTTGAATCTGGACCGTCTTGACTCTGGTCTTGCTGGTTTGTCGCTCTCCTATGCGTTGAGTTTCAGTGAAAACGTTTTATGGATCGTCAGATTGTATGCCATGCTTGAAATGAACATGAACTCTGTGGAAAGAATTCAAGAATATATGAAGGTGGATAGTGAAGCACCTGCTATCACTGACATTCGCCCTCCTTCTGACTGGCCAAGCCGTGGAGAAATCGAAGTTCAAGATTTGTCACTTCGATATGCCCCGGACCTTCCATTAGTTATCAAGAAGGTTAGTTTCAAGGTCGAAAAGTTTAACAAAATTGGTATTGTTGGTCGTACTGGTGCTGGTAAATCTACCATTATCACAGCTCTGTTCCGTTTTATCGAGGCCGAAACTGGTTTCATCAAGATAGATGGACTTGATATTGCCACTCTGGGTCTTTTTGATCTTCGACGAGCTTTGGCGATTATTCCTCAGGATCCTACGTTGTTCACTGGAACTATTAGATCCAATCTAGATCCATTCAGCGAGTATAGTGATCAGCAGATCTTTGAAGCTCTTAGAAGAGTTCATCTCATCTCGGGAGCTCCTGTTCCCGGGGCTGTGATTGAGACTGTTGAGGGAGAGAATGCCAACCAATTCTTGGATTTGGATTCCCAGGTTTCAGAAGGTGGTGGAAACCTTTCGCAAGGTCAGAGACAATTAATGTGTCTGGCAAGATCGCTATTGAAAGCCCCCAAAGTGCTTTTACTGGACGAAGCTACTGCTTCTATCGATTATGAAACAGATGCTAAAATTCAGAATACCATTCGTGAAGAGTTCAATGAGACCACTATTCTCACCATTGCCCATAGACTAAGATCAATCATTGATTATGATAAGATTCTCGTTATGGATGCTGGTGAGGCCGTGGAGTACGATACACCCCAAGCTTTGATTTCAAATGTGAATAGTATTTTCCATAGCATGTGCTCAAAGAGTGGAGAGATGGAGGCATTACAAAAGCTTGCTTTGGAAGCATCTAAAAAGGCATAAAAACTTACTTCTGCATTAAGTCACTTGTATTAAATAGAATTCATTATATAGGCTATTTTTTTCGTGTACTAACTTACTAGTCAATCATCATACTTTCTTCGTTATCATGGGTCGCTACCACCGGTTCGTCGTTGTCAATATCAATCTCAATGTCAGACATTTCTTGCTCTTCCTCGACCAGTGATTCTTCTTCAGGGGGTGGAGTAGGAAGTTGACGAGTGATATCGCGAATGAGCGCAATATATCGGCCTGATAGGTGGATCTTATTGGCTCCTAATCGTTTGACGCAGTCAGCACCATTATTCCAAAGACCCGCTGAGGCAGCAATAACTATTCGACTAGCAACTTCACACAAGACATATTCAAGCTGTAATGGCGAAAAGTTCTTCAATACAGAATCATTATTAGAAGAGTTGTTGTCGTACCCCACGATATCGTCTAGATCAGGCACGTTACTTCTTGGAGCGTCGGCCAGTTCTAGATAGAGACTTTCGACGCGAAGAAACAGACACATTGTTTCATTGGTAGTCTGAACGGATATTTTGTCTGGCAACACTGAGAATAGTGGGAAATTCACTTGACCCGTCAACTCGGCACGTATTTTATAAGACCAGCCTGAAATAATGATATCAAGTAGTGCAATCTTGAGAAATATACGTATATCATCAGTCATATTGGGTGTTTCCGATTGTGCACTTGAGGAGCTGGACATTTTTTCGAGAGCCGTGATGATAGTTGAAAAGAAAGAGGCATCTTTCTGTTGTACTTTGTCAGATGTTATTCCAGCAAGCGGTGATATCAAAGTACCAAATTTGTGTATTACATAGTGTCGGAGGATGTTTACGGCAGTTTTGACGAACAGTAGTCTATCCTGTTGTTGATCCTTTGAAATCACATCTGTCTGATATTTGAGCACATAATCTAAAAGGATTTTGCCTAGTATTTCGTTATGATTATCAGGCAATTGAACAGACGTTTCAATTGCATCCTGGATATCGCTTATAGGTGCTAGTCTTTCGATCCTGGCAAGGGATTCCAGTATAGATTGCTCAGTAAATGCGATATCCCCTAGCTTCTCACGAATATCATAGGCGCAATCGTCAACAACTTCTGATAATTTGGATTGCACGTCGGTGGCAAACGAACACCCTTCCTGGCATGCTCTCTTGAACAACAGCTCTGCTTCCTTTAATATCTGAGGCGAAGACGAATCTTGGAATCGCTTGATGGTCGTATCCATCATGTCTGAGTAAACAGATTCTTTATTCAGTTTCACGTACCCTTCTTCAGGATCAATTAGCGTACTCAGTCGTAGCACTTTGGCAGTAGCAGAATCTGAAAATGCGACTTTTTCTAATAGTTGTGGGATAACTGAGATGAGACTGGAACTAAGCTCATCGAGTGCTTTCTGTGGTTCAATGACTTCTCCCTGTGTACGCTTTCTGGATAACTTTGTTTCCGAAAAGGATTTAATGGTTGAAGACACAAATCCATATAGCACATCTAGCAGAATTACCAGTAGATCTGTGTCATCTATTGTACAAGCCTCGATATAGGACGTTACATTTGCTTCATCCACTTGTGGAATATTGGGAATATCAAAAGAAGAAAAATCATATAGAAGCTGACTGGCCAGGCTTTTCCAATCTAGAGATACGTCTGCTTTTCTACGACGATAAACATCACATATGCTCGCTGAAGCCAGTGCCACCCTTGAAGGTAGAGCCTCAAATCGTTTGTTTGATAACAACATATGCTCATCTACGAGTTCATCGTTTGAATCGGCCTCCTCTAGAATAGATTGGAACTTGAGACCGATATCTTTGAACAATATCCAGGAAGGTGTAAAATCCGGCAGCTTCTCCTCTATTGCTTGAATCTCTGAATCATGAATCTCGAGATTCTCGACGGCCTTGGATACAGCATTCACAAAGAAATGAGCTGCTTCTTTGCGTATTTTTTCATCGGCATCGAAAATCAATTGACTTAAAACCTGCTCATTGGCAGCCTCCTCATCGTCCTCCAATATTTCCAATTTATTGATAATGGTAATCAAGGACACTGCCGATTTCCTAGCCGAATCCTCAACGTCATGTTCAGCAATCTGTCGAATTCTATCTCCGTATCTTACGACAAATTGACTGAATGCTCCCTTGGCAGCTGAATCCGAGTCTTCTTTGTATAGGGAACCAAACAATGACACAAGAGCTGATAATACTTGAGTTCGAACCGAGCTTTCAAGATCCGATAACCCCGACCCAAAACATTTCAAGGAACTTGCATCAACAAACTTCTCGGGAACAGTGACAATCCATTTGGCAAGGAATTTAACACAGTCGGCTCTAATACGGGGATCCACGTCTCGATTGCGATGAGCCCATACTGAAGCTGTAGCCGCCTGGATGGCATCGGATAATTTGGATGCCTTTTCGGTCTCCACCTTTATTATTTCCTTTATTTCATTAATTTTATGGCCAAGTTTTTTCTTTTCTGCCACAGTGGCCTTGCGGGACCTTTTCCTATCTTCCATTGCATTCAATTCGGTTGTAAGTTTGTAGATTTCTTCCATTCGTCTCATATATACCTGGCACAGTTTGGTCACCATGCTAAGCACAGCCACAGTGGCAGTATGTCGAAACGATCTTAAATGTGCCGTGGACATTGGAGAAAGCCATTTAATGAGAGAGAAAATAATGTTACCAGCGTCATCTTCCATATCATCATCATAATATAAAATGCCGTCCTCGGCAGCGTTGTCAACAAGCGACATGAAGAAGTCTTCGAAAGAATGACGGAATTTACTGACCTTTCTAGAAATGATGGCATACTCCATTCCCGCATGATCTCTAGCCTGTTCTTCAATTGGACTAAAAGTCTCGGCAGCAGAGTCGGGATGTACAATGTCGTGCGGTTGCACAGGAATATCACACCCACAGCTTTTCAGTAGGAAATTGATTACCTCTGCTACAGCTTTGTTGGCCTCGGACTTATATTCAGCTAACCAATCCAGCACCAGTGCTTCTATAGAAGTTTCAGGGACTAGAAGAGCAGTGAATATCTTATTCTCCATAGGAGGTGGAAGCGACGTTTCACGATCACGACGCCTACTTTGACCTGTGCTACGACTAGACGGTCGTGTATGGAAACTTTCTTCTTCATCATCATCGTCATTGTCGTCATCTGGATATTAGTAGTTAGTACCATTTCATGATGCTCGCTAGTCACAGCCAACTTACGGTACGACACGTTAGGAGCGGTGCGCACTCGATTCGATCTTCTCAATCCTCGCGAGTCGCCAACGGGACTCGTACTGCGACTGGCTATATCGTTCATTATAAGCCGTGGGCCAATTATTCTCAGAGTCAAATATTGAATCAATTATCAGTTAATTAACAATGTCGCGAAGACGGTATACGCGTTTTGTCGCGCGTTGGCGACGATCGTATTTAAGCATTTCTATCGTTTAAGCACCACAAGTGATGGGTGTGAGATAGATAGAAAGATAAATAAATAGAGATTATTATTAGCAGAGATCGAAATACTGTTCCACCTCGTTTATGTACGATATATCTTTCCAGACAATTGTCACATGGATCTATAATCTGTGATAAAGAGTGAACCTCTCGGATATATCCAACTAATCTTCCAGGGTAGAGTGCCTGCTCACTGTGGAGAATGAGAGTGAGCAGTCAAAACACCTGGGAATAACAGTTGTCTATTTAGGTCGTATGCAGAAATTGCTATTTCGTGACGTACGAGTGGTACTGCTCGTACGTCACAAAATAGTAGTTTGTACAAACAACCAGCTAGACAGCAATGAAGTACTTAAGTGTCGAGAATCACACGAACTTTCTCACTATATATATATATCACGTGATATCCACTCAATAATAGAATATAACCAGTACCTCCATTTCTCTTCTTCACCAACTCTCAATGCTCTACTCAGGCACAAATAAATGCTCACGTAGTTAGTTTTCTTGTTGGCAAATACGCCCTATGCAGAGCCGAAATATTCTCAGGGTGACCTATGGGGACTATATCTTCGATACTTGGTATCATTGCCTGGGTTATTTCGACCCTGTGAGTGCCGCAAAGACGGTACGGCCCAACCGAGTACGAGAACCCACGGTTCTATGGGGCAAAGAGCCTTCTAAAGGGCTTACTAATGACAATCCGTTGTCAGAGGTCATTGATGTGCTTCATGTATGTGACGGATGTTTCAAATATACAGTTGGTGAGATGGATATGGTCCAGCATAGGAGGCTCTGTCGATATGTTCATTCAGGACCGCCTGGAGATTTGGTGTATGACGATAAGAAATATCGAATCTACCGAGTCGATGGCTCCAAAAATAAACTGTTCTGTCAATGCATGTGTTTGTTTGGCAAGCTATTTTTGGATAGTAAGTCTGTTTATTTTGCAGTGGATGGGTTTGATTTTTTTATATTGGTAGATATTACTGACCGAGGAGGAGTGACGACGACGTCACGTATACTGGGCTTTTTCTCCAAAGAAAAGATATCATGGCATGACTATAATCTGGCCTGTATATTAGTATTTCCTCCATTTCAAAAGCTAGGTCTAGGACGGCAGCTCATAGCCTTTTCTTATTATCTGACCCGGTCTCTTAATGGCATCTCTTCACCTGAAAAACCTCTTTCTGCTCATGGACATGCTAGTTATTTACGGTATTGGGCAATATCCATAGCCCAGCAGCTTCTCGTAGGAGACCATCCTAGTTTATCAGTATCTATCACGGAGCTTTCAGAGCAGACTGGCATTGAACAAGGCGATGTTCTTGAAGCTTTGAATCATATGAATGCATTGGATGGGAAAACAATTCTCGTCGATAATATCCAACAATGGGTCGACACTAATCATATATCATTAGACCCTATTTTAGATGAATCTGCATGTTTATGAAGAATACGATGTACACTTTTTTTATGTATTATATACTAGTCAAATAAACTGTCGGGAACTTGGATTTCCCGAATCAATTCCGTCAATCCAGAAGCATCAAACGACGCAGCACTATCAAAGTATTCAGGGGGTGGAAGCGATTTCAACAGCGTCAGAATACCTGAGGGAATGGTCTTGTTGGTATCCTGTTCAGCTGCTGCGCCAGTAGAGAACCCACTGCTATTTGAAAACCCGCTGCTTTCTCGTAGTTTTTTCATTGGTCGGTCATCGTCACTGTCATAGTCGTCACTACCACGGCGGTTACGACGTCCACCACGATCGCCACGGTCACCACGTCGTTTACGATCACTTCCTCTGTCTCTGTCACCACCACGGTCACGGTCACGATCGTGATCATCTCCATCTCCGCCCAAAATCGACGTGTTTTCTATCTGCTGGATTTGTTGATATCTTTGTTGCAATCCATGATTATTATAGTTGGGTCGCAAATCATTGTCTTCAATAGGATCATATTCAGGAATCCGGAAACGGCGGGCAAAAATGGACATTGGACTCTCATCAGGGTACATTTTGGAGAACCGCTCTTCCAAGGTTAAAAGAGCAGCCAGCTCACCATGATTGGCGGTAAATTTCATGAAATGTTCGTACAACGGCTTTGCAGCGGCAATGGGCATTTTACCAATGGATTTCTCAAACAGAGCGCGTGCATTTGTCTCGTCGTTGGTGAGCATGAGGAAATCAAAGTAGATCTTGACATATTCGGCGTTTTCAGAGAATCGTTTCAAACCAAGCTCGAAAATCTTGTCAGCAATATCTGCTTCCTTGTTGTTATGATACTCCATCATTGCCGAAGCCACGAAAATATGATGAGTCGTATAAGGCAATCTACGAGCTTCTCCAAACACCCTACGAGCTTCTTTGATTCCTTGACTTCTTTTAGCTGCCTTCATATATTCAGCATATGCCAGAGTGATACTTCGAGATACAGCGTTGATTTCGGCTTCCTTCTGGGTGATATGCTTTTCTGCCTTTCGTTCTTTTTTACTCTTTCCATTAAGAGACAGCTGTGTCGTCGCATATACGTGAGCCTCATTTAATAGAATGTACAGTTGTTCGTTCTGAATCACCAGTTTATACCGTTCAGATTTATATCTCTCGATAAGACTTTCATAAATCACTTTAAGCTCATCGTATCGAGATTCCCTTTCAAGTAGCTCCGACGCCTTGTACGAGAGAAGAAAACTTGATGGATTAGCTTGTAATCCACTTCGCAACACGTCAAGTGCCATATCGACTGAGGAACCAGGTCGACTCAAGGAATACAGGGCAAAACTATACCATACTTCGGGGAAATAACGTAAAGTCATGACCGCTTGTTTATAAGCATAGCTGACTCTGGCATCAACAAGAGCCTTATTACCAGTACTTAGCGGGTTTCTCTTTTCCCAGTCGATCCACTGCTCCCATTTTTCATATATTCTCTGTTCTTTCTTACTCCATTGACGAAGTCCAGGGCTGGTGGTTCTAGGCATTCCATTAAAAATATTCTCCATTTCTCTTAGACTGGATCTTGCATTCATGTAAGCTCCACTGACTTCGCCAGTGAACTTTCTAGCAGTGCCGGCATTCAAATTGCCTTCAAAGGCCGAGTAATTCTGCCATAACCGCTCTAAATGGCCTGATAAAGGAATACAAATGGCTCTACGATATGTTTTGCGCAACAAGTCCATTTTCTGTTGTTGTTCCCAGGAACTGGCAGTTTCGCGGGATTTGATGAACTCGATATAATCGCTCCAAATGGCGCCGCTGTCAATATCAAACCCTATACGGTCTAATACAAACTCGTAAGCCTGGGAGATTGTATTGCGAGCTTTGTCACCTTCGGTATTGACATTGTTTATACGACGAATGTAGGCTAAATAGTAAGACCATAGCTCGACATTTAGGATTTTCGGCAAACAACGAGCAAACAATTGTTCGACTTTTTGGAATTCGCCATTGGATTGTTCTAAATCCAGATAATCCATCCAGATGTCTGCCGACGTTGGGAAATATACCACCATTCTTTCAAACGTCTGTCTCAAGGTATCGATTTTGTCTTTGGCCTTTAATTCTCTTACCAGTGGTGACCATTTGTCTATATCTTCTGGATCTTCTTCAATGTCATCTTCTAAAGTTCCAATAATATCATTGGGTAATCTCTTACGTCTTGCTGGGATGGTTGTACCAGGAGGTAGACGCGTAACAGATATAGATGAGTTAGGAGGTAGTGAAGGAGCCAAAGGAGCGGGAGATGCTGCTGGCTGGGTAGTAGTAATAGCGGTAGTAGCAGCGCCCGCGCCAGATAAAAGCTCTTGCTCTCTTTGCTTTGCCTTTTTTCTTCTATTTTTTCTCTTTTGGGTCGCAGTCAGATTCGACCCGTCAGTAGAGCCATTTATAGATCCATCATCGTCATCCTCGTCGTCGTCGTATTCTCTGCCATCATCGTCATATTCATCATCACCAGGAGTGGTTGAAGGTTGGGCTTGTAGCACAGCTTCAGCGGCCGCTGCCACGGCACCAACATCAATTGCGGCTGGTACTGATTGATCCGAAGTCGTTTGATCAGACATGACTTTCCAGAAGTGTGAGGTGCTGAAAGATGGCGAGAGAAGTGAACTTTCTGTTAATCAAGTTAATGAGCACTTCAGCCAGCCGTGCGGCGGTGGGTGTCGAAACTGGTGAGATCCATGGAATTTATTTATTTATTATATCTGATTGGTATGTTTGAATTACACACCTGGGGACCGTTGGAAGACATTCCTTCACTGTCACCCGAATGTATGGCCATTGCTTGGTTTGTGAGTCGAGTGGTTGACGCTTCAGAGTTTGTGATCATTCCCAGTTCCAATATTACAATAGCCAGTGACGGCCAATTACCGGCATTGAAACATAATGGACAGGTTTATGGAGGGTTTTTCTCGATAATCCGATATTTACAGCAATTGGGACTTGGTATGGAGAATCAGAATACCAGAGTGCTGGCGCTGACAAACTACATTGCTACAAACGTATCTACTCTAACATCATATATTGTCTATGTCCATCGACAGAACTTTGAATGTGTAACACGACCTCTGTTTACACAATTTGTTCCTTTTCCAATGCAATACAATCTTCCAGTTCATGAGCGGGATCTAGCCAAACGTCAATGTACTCATCAAGGTCTGATTGGCCAGACTGGGATACTCGGTGGTACATCTGCCCCAGTCAAGTATCCCAGCTCGATATCCAAACTACAAGAACAAATTGACGAGAAAAACAAACAGCGACAATTGTTGTTTGACGATGCAAAGGATAATCTTCGGGCTTTGGCATCTGCACAAAAGATCTATCAAACAGTGACGGAGTTCACCACCACCGGCACCACCAACACCAAATTTTTATTCGGAGATACCCTTACAATTGCAGACCTGCTACTCATAGCTCATTTGCAAATGCAGATTTCAAACGTCTTTCCTGTGCCCGTCATGAAAACTCTGATTGAAACGCAATTTGCCCACCTCGTCCAGTATGCCAACCGAGGTCTTGAGGAACTGCGTCCCATTCAACGATCATGGAGAATCCGCCCGCCTCAGGGACGAGATGTCTACTCTCTGTCCAACTCGATATTGCATTTAATCGGCATATAATCGTCTTTAATAATACACTTCCCCTCCAAATCGTAGAAGGAAATTAAGACAACCCACTCTGTTTTGGCACTCGTGTCAGCTAATTCTTGCGAGGTCGGATCAAGTCATTATTCACAAAATAGTACACCACTGTAGAGTCTCTGGTGACCATTGCCATGAGTACTCTACGAGGAGGTTTTTCACTATTAGTGGCCGCCTTAATCCCGTCGAATATACACGCCCACTGGTGCACAGTCCATTTCTGCTCCGTTCGTACTGGTAAAATGTACTCTTGGGTTATTTCACCATCATCTGGGTGTAGTTTGGCAGGAGGCCAACCTGTACAGAGATCCATATTACATTCTGGTGTTTGGACCGTGAGTGGTTTCAGATCCGTCCACAAGTGTTGATGGACCAAATTATGGGCCACTTGATCTCGTACGTTCATTTGTAGTGTAATGGAGAGAGATGAGCATGGATGAAATAATTAGGACTTGAGTAGTGAATAAGTTGTCACGTGACTGTAGTATTAGAGAGTTGGTCATTCAGGGGTTCTGGGATTCTGCGGGTCGAGTGTCGAGGGTCGAGGGTCGAGGGTCAACTCGAGGATTATCTGATGGATACAGCTCCAGAGGCCACTAACTGCAGAAATGAGATATTGCTGTGTTTTGCTGTTGACGCTACTGGTGTGCGCTGATGCTGATATCTTTTATATGCAGATTGCAAGTGAAAAGATCGAGAGGCAACATAAATACTGCAGGAGAATACTGGGCTCGAAATCATTACAGTCAACGGTGCAAGAAAACAGCAACGCTTTCACACAGCTAATGTGCTATTACTGATAAAGTGAGGTGAACTGAGGAGCGAGGTCAAGAGCGAGGTCAAGAGCAACTCCCGTAACAACAAAACCAAAATAATACCAAATCATTCCAATCCAATATGCGTCTCATCGTTGTACCACTATCCTTAAAAACTTCCATGGTATATTGCCAGAACCTTGGCTTACCAGCAGCTCGAAAAAATCCCCGAATCGATGAACGTATGGTGGCAAGAGCAGCAAAGACTTGGGAGACCTGGCAGAAATCAGATTCCAAGCTGAAACAGACCATCATCTCTTGGGCAGGCATTGCCATGGAGAGAATCAGTTATGAAGAATGGGGCCTGAAAACGATCCCTGCTCGCTCGTCAATTAAACGAAAACGGGTGGCAGCCACCGAGATCCACCAGGAGACGGCGGACCCCGAGCATGTCTCTCACGACGAGTTTGAAAAACGACAGCTCTCCAGTGACGATCTGGAGCGCATTCCCGTCGTATACCCTCAGTCCATCCTGAGCAGCTTCGAAGTCAATCAACGATTGAATGCCTTGGCCCATAGAGGAGTGTCGCATCACACAAAATACTTCTGGCTCAGTGCTATCGGCGCACCCTTGACGCTGCCCGTGGCCATTCTGCCGGTGATTCCCAATATTCCTGGCTTCTACCTGTTATTCCGAGCATGGTCGAATTGGAAGGCCGTTGAGGGAGGCAAGCATCTGACCTACCTACTAAAGGACGACCATTTACTCTATGTCAACGACAAACACATGGATGACATGTTTTCAAGACTGAAATCAAATCACCACTCCACCACCGACGACGACAGACTCTTGTTGGACGAGCATCATATAGACGAGCTCGTCGAACTCGTGGACGCCCAGGAAATGGCCCCGGAGCTGCACCGCGCAGTTCGCCAGATCAAGAAAAAGCTCTCCAGCTCCAGCTCCTAGATATAAACTGCATCTGTGTATATGTTTTTTGCGGTTCTGCCTCCGGCGGCTGGGCTCTGCCCAGACCCGTTGCTCCGCTTCGCGGAGAGAGCTGAGGTCGCTTGCAAGGAGCGTGCATTTAAATATGGGTACGTGCGCGTCCTGCTGCCTCCGGCGGCTGGGCTCTGCCCAGACCCGTTGCTCCGCTTCGCGGAGAGAGCTGGTGTCGCTTGAAAAGAGCGTGTATTTGAATATGGGTACGTGCGCGCTCTCGCTAGTCGAGAGGCTCGATGTTCGGCACAGGCCCTGCGGGCGTAATCCCAAACGGATTGTATTTGATGTGCGACTTGGTATAGTGGAACTTGATATGGTCAAAGTCGGTTGTCGTCTTGAACGCCGGAATCGTCCAGTACAGCTTCTTGAGCCACGCGTGAATGGCTGGATACCCCGTGCGGATCATGGAAATGTTGCATTTAAAGTGCTGGACATACACCGGGTCGAACCGCACAATAGTGGGATACAGGCGGATATCTGCCTCGGTCAAGTCCCTGCCAACAAGGAACTCGCCGGGCGAGTCGGTGAGAATCTTCTCTACTCGATCCAGGCCCTCAAACACTTTGTGCACCGCCTCGTCGTACGCCTCCTGGGTCGTGGCGAACCCCGCCTTATAAACGCCGTTGTTGATTGAATCGTAGATCCATCCGTTGAGCTCGTCGATCGTGGACCGGTACTGCTCGGGGTAGATGTCGACTTTCTGGAACGCCGGCGCAATCAGCCCGTTGAACTCCGTGTTCAGGATCCGGATGATCTCCGACGACTCGTTATTGACAATGGTCTCGGTCTTCTTGTCCCACAGCACCGGCACCGTGAACCGCGCACTGTACTCGGGCTCCGCCTTGTAGTAGATCTCGCTCAAATACTTTGCTCCGTAAAACGGCTCGGGCTCCGACTCGGCAAACTTCCATCCCTTGTCGCCCAAATGCCAGTCCACCACCGTCACGCTGATGAGATCCTCGAGCCCTTTCAGCTTCCGCGTGATCAGTGTGCGGTGCGCCCAGGGACACGCATACGACACGTACAAATGGTACCGGTCCTTTTCGGCGGGGAACTGGCCCTCGCCGCTGGCCGAGATCGTGTTACGGAACGACGACTGGGTCCGTCAGTGGGGGGCTCTGCCTCCGGCGGCCGGGCGCTGCCCGGACCCGTTTGCTCTGCTTCGCAGAGTGCGCTACTTACGACTTGTCGCCGGAAATGCCCGTCCTTGTCGGACCACGCTTTCTGTCCAAAGTTAGCCACCTTCATCCCCCTCTCCCCCCCAGAATCCCAGCCCGAGCGAAGCGAGCAACGGGTCTGGGCAGCGCCCAGCCGCCGGAGGCAGCGCCCCAAGAACTCACAGTAGCCATTCCTTGTTGAGTGAAATACCGCAGTGCCAGTCGTGGGGTTGATGTTCGGGTCAGTTGACGGACGTTGGCTAGCATTGGAAACGGTCCAGGCTGCGTGGGCGGTCACAAGGGTTTATATACGCACGCAAGCAAGCATGACAAACTCCTGACTGGGAAGTTAGTAATGGTGGGCGCGTGGAGTAAACGCAGCACTCCACAGGGGAAAGGGGGTCTGGGGACCACCAGCTTCAGAGTCACGGATTGAGCTACACAGGAATACTAGAATGACCCCTCAGTATATTTATACACTGCGGTGTTAAGTCAGCAGTTGCCTATGTAACTAGATATGGCGGGGCCCCACACCTGGATCCCCCTGGCTATGCCTCCGGCGGCCGGGCGCTGCCCGGACCCGTTTGCTCGAGCTTCGCTCGAGTACAGGGACGACGACGACGACGATGGTGTTCGGCTCGTTCAGATTTAAGGCCACTCGCGCACGCTACGAAAAACAGACCCCTGTCGATCTTGTATATCTCGAGCAGGCACTGCAGCTGACAGGCCGGACCCTGCCTCGCTGTTCCTCCACCACCACCCCTTTCCTTTCCTTAACTTTGATTAGATTGGAATGTCTCGAGAACCGCCTTGACGACGGCTGAAACACAGGCACCTCGCCCATTACATTAACAGCAGACTGGCGACTGGTGATGCTACCGGTTATTTGCATATTTCACATATAAAATCTAGAAGCGGCTTTGCGTTTGCAGTTACAAGTGATTTATTTCAGGCCATCCGACCCACCAAAAGTAGTTGTGTATCGAGCAGGGATCCAACAAAACAAGCACGCGCAAAAAGAGCCTTCAGGATTGCGATCACGCAAATGTACATTTCGTAGACACATCGAACAGTTGTTCCCCACGCGGCCAGGTGAGTTTGCAACTCCGCGAAGCGGAGCAACCAGGTCTGGGCGGAGCCCAGCCGCCGGAGGCAGAACCGCCATCTAACCATAGCCACAGACCGAACAATATGTCAAGCATACAGGTCGGGCTCAATAGATTATTGCAGCGTTCTCTGACGATAGCCCTGCTGGCGTGGATCTGCCTGGCAGGGTTTGTACGGGCATCGGTATCATGGGACGATATCCACTACGATTCGGTGGGTCTGGCGACGTCGGGGTCGAGTGCGTTAGTCGCCGACGGACTGGATGGCAGTGAGAGTCTACAGATGCAGAGGTCGATAGCGAAATGGGAACTGAGTGATATTTTGGTAGTGAGCACGATAGACGGGTCTCTACATGCGCGAGATCGCAAAACGGGTCTGGAGCTGTGGTCGATTCCAGGCGACGGCCCGCTGGTCAAGGTGTCGACGTCGCAGAACATGCTGTTTGACGAGGACAAGGATATCACCTGGATCGTGGAACCGCTGGGAGACGGGGTACTATACTACTTTCTGCCGTCTACGGGGCTGCAGCGACTTTCCGTCAGTATCAAGACCCTGGTATTAAAGTCTCCTTTTGCCATTGAAGGAGATGATAAGATCTATACGGGTAGTCGTCAGACAATTCTGTATTCAATTAATGCTGGTACTGGCGAGATATTGAAAGTATATGGGTCGAATGGCAAGCAGAATGGCGGTTTAGGAACGGCCGTGTGCCGAGCCAAGACGGCTGCTGGAGGCCTTGAGCAGCAGGAAAACCAGAATCATCACACCAACGACGATAGTTTGTTATTTGACGACGAAGGCGATTACTACTCGTCTCTTCCTCTTATTGATGAGGACGAAGATGGTGGCATATTCATGATTGGCCGGACCGATTACCACCTTGAAATCCATGGCAAGAACGAGACCATTTGGAACGTGACGTATTCCATGTGGGGCCCAAATAACATGGATGGCGATCTGGTGTCTCAGCATATCAGCTCTCCCGACGACCTGTATGTCACGCCTCTACACAACTGCTCGATGCTGGCATTATCAGCAGATGGCCGTAGTAAGCCGGCTCGATGGGTGCGGAACGTTCCTTCGGTGGTGGTTAACATCTTTGATATTCTGCGATCAACGAATGGCGGAGGCCATGAACCGCTTGTACTGCTGCCGCAGCCACAGTTTCCATTCAACATTGGCGACAAAACCGACAGCAGACAACAGCAACAACAATATGACACCAATGATGATAACGACAGCATGGAACCAATTGGAACCTACGTGGAAAGAACAAATGATGGGGGCTGGTTTGCATTGTCGGGCAAAAAGTTCCCGTATCTGGTTAACAGCGCGCCCACTGCCCAGTGGTGTTTAGAAGACCATCACAAAGATTCTCCAAATCAGCAGTATTCGCAGGACGCTTTGATAGGCGTACATCCCAGTCATGGGCGTTTATTGCAGCAGAGAAAGTCTACATTGCTATCTCCTCAACTGATTTCTCCCGAGCGCCCTTTAATCGAACAGGCAAGCCATTCCGCGATTAGGGAAGAAAGCAGTGGACTCACCGTGGGCGATAGCAATGAGGTAGCCAAATATTACCCTAATCAGGGTATATGGGCAGCATCAGGAGACAGAAGACTGCCCCCCCACGTGGACGGCCACCATTTGTCTTCTTCGCCGTCACCACTACCTGTTCATTTGCCTCCCGCGTATGCTCCAACTTGGTGGAATTTCATTACCAGGTTAGTGGAGAACGTTCTCAGCGTTTTGATAATCGTTGTGATTGTAGTAGTAGCTGCGCGGTTGGGGTGGCTGCCACAGCTTATAGAGGTGTTGGAATCGGCTGTTTTGTTGGTCACGAGGAAAAACGGCGTCATTTTGGATTCTATTAATGAAAAGGCGCTTCCGAGCGCGGTAGACGGTGTTGAAACTAGTGACAACAATGCACGAGACCAACAGAGTGATGAGAAAAATATGCCCACTGCTGAAGATGACGCTGCTACTTCCGCTTCCAGTCCGGCGAGTAGTGCGGAAGTGAATAGTACGTCAGACGGCATGTCTTCTACGTTGCCTCTATCGCCTCAATTGACACCACAAAACAGCCAGGATACGAAACACGATGCTGACACCAGCGCAAACGAACACGAGCCAACCAAAATCAACATAGTTGAACCTCCCACAGCCACCACTACCACTACCACCGCCAGTTCCGATACCCCTAAAAAACGAAAACGAGGAAGTCGAGGCGGGCGCAAAAATGCTCTCCGAGAAGCTGCTCGTGTAGCTGCTCGCACGCGGGACCAGGACGACGACGACGAGGGAGAGGGAAATTCACCAGAAGTATCCGCTGCTCCTGGGGTGACCACCCCCGGAATCACTTCATCTCAACTACCACTTTCACCCCCTCCGGCACCTCCAACTCCTGGCTTGGTTCTTCCCAATTCAACCACCACAACTGAAGCCAGTGGTCTTCAAGCAAGTCCCCTCACTGTATCAAAAGATATTATAGGCTACGGTAGTCAGGGCACGGTGGTGTATCGAGGTTTTTTCGAAAACAGAGAAGTGGCCGTGAAACGGATGCTGTTGAATTTCTACGACATTGCGTCACAAGAAGTGACGCTCCTACAGGAGAGCGACGATCACCCCAACGTTATCCGTTATTATTGTAAATATGAAAGCGATCAGTTCCTTTACATTGCCTTGGAGTTGTGTCCTGGTACTCTTGAAGATGTCATTGAAAAGCCCTACAAATTCGAAGAGCTCGTTGATTGCATGAACCCTGTTCAGGTGCTACATCAGATTGCCAGCGGACTGAATCATTTGCATTCGTTGAAAATCGTTCATCGCGATATCAAACCTCAGAACATACTTGTGGCTCCTCCGAAATGGATGCATCAGAAAAAAGGCGCTGCTCCGAATGGTAGCGGCGGCCGCCAACAACCAGTGAGAATGTTGATATCGGACTTTGGTCTATGTAAAAAATTAGAGGGCGACCAATCCAGTTTCCGAGCCACTACTGCCCAGCCGGCTGGTACGGCCGGTTGGACGGCACCGGAGATTTCCATGGGATCCAGATATCCCAGTACCATATCCAATTCTCCATCGAGCGACTTGATCGCTAATGTTACCAATCAACGAAGACTGACCAGAGCTGTGGACATTTTCTCAATGGGATGTGTTTTCTACTATATTCTATCTAATGGTCAGCATCCGTTTGGAATTAATTCTAAACGGGAGAGTAATATTGAAGACAATAATTATCAGTTGGATGAATTTGATGATCCCAAGCAGCTAAACAATGTCGAGGCCAAGGATCTAATCTCCCGTATGATTTCATTCAATCCTATGGACAGACCCGATGCTGAGACGGTATTACTTCATCCACTTTTCTGGTCTGCGCAGAAAAGGCTCGATTTCCTGCTCCGAATCTCTGACCGGTTTGAAGCAGATGCCAGAGAAGAGTACAGTGAATTATTAGCCATTCTTGAAAAAGATGCCCCCACAGTGGTGGGGACCGATTGGCATCGGAAACTCGACAAGGCGTTTGTAGAAAACCTTGGCAAATACCGAAAATACCATGGAGATCGCATCATAGATCTTCTACGGGCAATGAGAAACAAGTGCCATCATTTTAATGACCTTCCTCCTGGGTTGCAATCGACTATTGGAACTTTGCCCGACGGGTTCTTGACGTATTTCACCACCCGATTCCCATATCTATTGATGAAGGTCTACTACTTTGCACAACAGCATCTGTCACAAGAATTGGCGTTTAAGCAGTTTTTCCACAATGATAAAGACGACATGAAATAGAACACTCGCACCTATATAACTATGCATATTGAAAATGAAAATTCGCTATACCCTGGGGTCTGCTGGGCGCACATACTTCAGAGGGCACCGCGCGCCGGTGGGGAACGGGGGCCCTGCCTCCGGCGGCTGGGCGCTGCCCAGACCCGTGGCTCGCTGCGCTCGACTACTATAGAGATACTCTTCGGTGGTCTATATAGTATCAACCATCTGTTATTCCGCTCGGGTTGGTATATCCACAGATTTAACGAGACGGTGCTTTGGAGATAGAAGAGACGGGCTGGAAGAGCGGTGGCCTGGACTGGAAGATGAGACTCTTCACGAACCTGTATCGCGAACGCTACACCCCACGCTCCAAGCCTCGAGCGTAGCGAGCAACGGGTCTGGGCAGCGCCCAGCCGCCGGAGGCGAACCCCTAGGCGGAGAACCAGGTTGAACGGCGACCAGTCGTCTCGAGCTGGGCAAACGGTTCAGGCATTTCTCTGACGAGCTTTTTTTTTTGCACCCCCTGATACGGCTGGCTTTCCAGGGGTACATATGCAAGGGCACTTGAGCATGACTAGCAATGGCTGACATACGAGGACCATCAGTCGAATCAAGCGTAACTCATGGGTCTCACTGTTCTACCTGTTGCAGGGTGCAGGGAGCCCAGCTAACATCAATTGGTTATACTGCACCACTGATACGAATGGATAAGAAAGAGTCTGACGATCGCATACTGCCTGTGGTGTTGGCATTTACACTGGCTGACAGATGATCAATCGATGGCGTCACTTTGTCGGCCCTGTCCTGAACTCAAAGCAAGCGAGCTGGCGGGCACTAAATTTTGAATCAATGCGATTGGTAATTATAATATACTAGATAGACGATAGCAGCCTGCATAAACACTAGAGCGAAGAGCTGTGTATTTCAAAACATTGATCTCATTCAAAGTTTCGGATAGTCGGAGACGGTGAGGAGATTCACTCACGCTTGGCCACGGTCTCAGCCCTCCGCGAAGCGGAGCGACGGGTCTGGGCAGCGCCCAGTTGCCGGAGGCGACCAGACGACGAAACGAGTCTGGTCGAGCAGTTCGACGTCGCATTATGCGGGGATGATAAGATAGCAAAGGTAAACAAACGTATTGAGGAATCTCTGGTTTGTTTTGATTTTGACAACAACACACAACAACTCTGACGGGGCAAATTGGGTAGCGTCTGATGGACGGTGGAGTTTGGACGGATCATATCAGAGAGAGAGGCTCTGGCGGCGAACAGGGGGAAGTGGCTCTCTTTGGATGTCACAGATGTGACGGGCACTCTCTAGATTGACGGGCCTCTCTGTAAGGAGGTGTTCTCTCTGGAGACGGGACAAGGCGATGGAGGGTGGAGGGGTGGGGGGTTCTCGCTAGATTGACAGGCCCAGAAGAGGAGGGGCTCTCCCTTGAGACGGATCCCAGGAGGGAGGGGTTCTGCCTCGGGAAGCTGGGCGCTGCCCAAAGGCTTGTTTGCTCCGAGAGCATGGGGTAGGGGAAAGGGGGTCGGGTTTCTGCCTCTGGCAGCTGGGCCCTACCACCCAGGGTTCGGTCACCCCAAGGCCCTACCCCCTGCATCCGGTCTCCCTGGAGGCCCTACCCCTGCATCCAGTCTCCCTGGAGGCCCTACCCCCTGAGCCCGATGTCCCCAACTCCCCTACTCCTCAGGGGTCCCGTCTCCCTGGAGGCCCGACCTCCAGAGTCCGGTATCCCTTTCCCCCCCCCCGGATCCCGTCTGCCAGGAGGCCCTGCCCCCCGGTATTCCTGGGGAACCTTCATGCCCCCTCCCCCCCGGATCCCGTCTCCCAGGGGGCCCTGCCCCCCAGGTCCGGTATTACCAGCCCTACCCCCTGGGTACCCCCAAAAGTCCGATATTCCCACGGGCCTAGCGCTCTCTTCCGGAGGCAGAGCCCCGACCCGCCAGACTCTGGTCCTATCTAGAGAGAGCGCACACCTGGGCCTGTCTAATCTAAAGAGAGCCCCTCCCCCATGGGCCCGTGGCTTTTAGAGAGAGTCCCTCCCTAAAGAGAGCCGAATCACATCCAGAGAGAGCCTGTCATCTGCACAGATGTCAATCACATCCAGAGAGAGTGCGTCAAATCTAGAGGGAGATCCATCAAATCCTGAGAGAGCCCCATCCCTAGAGAGAGGCCTGTCGTATCCTGCGAGACGTCCATCACATCCAGAAAGGCCAGTTAATCCAGAGATAGCACCGATCCCCGCTACCCGACCCCAATTAGACAGAGTCCCTTCACCCCTGGACCCGTCACATCTAGGTCTCTACCGCTAGGTCCCGCTAGAGAGATCCATCAAATCCAGAGAGAGCCCTCCCTCTCTATCTGATCTGTCCAGTCCTTCCTTCCTACTCTACATCCCAAACCACTGTCCACCAAACACTACCAAATTTGCCCCGTCAGAGTTGTTGTTTGTTGTTGTCAAAATCAAAACAAACCGGAGATGCCCCATCTGCACTATCTTATCAGCCCTGCATATTGGAAGCCTCACATCATGTGACGTCGAACTGCTCGACCAGACTCGTTCCGTCGCCAGGTCGGCCGGTCTCTGCTATTTAAAGGCACTCTTACGTAGTACATAGTTGTTACTATTTGTGATTCCCTCGAGGTCTTTAGACCCCTTGAGTCACTGAATAGAGATCCTGCTAGGGGAACTCTTGGTTGGTTCACAATAGCGCTGCTCTGATCCGTGGCTCGCTTCGTTCGTTTTCCACAAGTCATCGGAGGAGAACGTACTGGGGAACACTCCGAGACGTTATGCAATCATAATTGGGTTGTCGGATATATTTTGCCGACTGGCCGAATACTATTTTATGTCTCCGGTTCACTGCGGCCCACTGCGGGGTCGATTAAAACAGAAAAAGCCGATAAGGTAAGATCGATGGCATCGATCGACGCCAGCCTCAGGACGGCGTAAAGTCCTACGGAGTTAATGAACGCCGGCACGGTTTGGTCTATGCTATCGCCGAATGGCGCCTTCTGAGCCGCGCGCTGGCGTCGATCGAGGCACCGGGTTCACCTTGCTCTCCGATGGATGGAAGTTGCACCGAATAGCAGATATAAACCCAGCTATATCGCATTGTATTTCACATCTCAAATAACTCGTTGCTCATCACCGATTACCTACAATGACTTCTAATTATGAAATCGCAGGACGCTCAGTTGGCCCTACTGGCTACGGATTGATGGGATTCAGTTGGAATCCCGATCATGTTCCATCTGATGAAGATGCTTTCAAGGCTCTTCACAGCGCCGTAGAGAAGAATGCCACGTTTTGGAATGGTGGCGAATTCTATGGACGTCCCAATCCAGAGACCAATTTGCAATTGCTTTCGAGATACTTTGCCAAGTATCCTGAAGACGCTGATAAGGTGTTTATTTCCATTAAAGGAGGTGTGGACCAGATTGCATGGGCTCCAGATGGAACTCCCGACAAAATCCATGAGTCAATTGGCAATTGTGTTAAATATCTCGATGGAAAGAAGAGTTTGGACATGTTTTGTTTGGCTCGTGTTGGCAAGGTTCCAATTGAAGAGTCCATTGCCACTATTAAGGAATACTTGGATAAGGGAGTTATCAAGGGCATTTGTATCTCTGAAGTTGGTGCCGAGTCCATTCGTCGGGCTGCCAAAGTAGCGCCTATTGCTGCTGTTGAGATCGAATTCTCTCTCTTTTCCCGTGAGGCAGAAACCAATGGAGTGTTTGAAGTTTGCAAAGAACTGAATATTCCCGTCATTTCTTATTCACCTGTCGGAAAGGGAATTTTGAGTGGTCATGTGAAACCTGAGACTCTGACAGGAAACGATTTCCGAGGACATTTCGACCGATTCAAGCCCGAGAATTTCGAGAAGAACAATATTCTTGTTGAAAAAGTCAAGGAAATCGCAAAGCGTAAGAACGCTACCGCGGCCCAGATTGCTCTTTCGTGGATCAGAACCTTGTCCAACACCGGCAAATACCCTGTCATCATTCCAATTCCTGGCAGCACCAATGCTGCGCGAGTTGCTGAAAACTCCACTCACATTGAACTGACTCCTGAAGATATGAAGGAGCTTGAAGACTTTTTGTCTGGATTCAAGGTTGCTGGATACAGATATACAGAGGCCATGGATGCACACACTTATAAATAATCGAACCACATCCACCCCCTGAGTTGTGTGTAGCCGCGCGCGCATGCGCTTGCCCCGTTCGCAGTGTGAGGCTTAAAAAGTTTCACTTTCTATAAAAAGTGAAAACTATTTCTGAATCTTGTCTTTTTTCCTATTATACATTATACATTATACACCAAATATTTGAATATATAAGTAAGTGAAGAAAGTTTTCGTTGACGTTTAACGTCATTTGAATGATGACCAGCTGTCGCCCCAATCTTAGCATACGTGCTTTGAAGATTCGACAAAACACACTGAAAATTCTGATATCAATTGATGGACGTGAACGACTAAACGTGAACGAGTGAAACAAATCAATGGCGACAACTAACAGTTTAGAATGTAAGAAGCTGTAGACTCACGGAACGTGGATGATGCTCTAATGATGTTACAAATATTTTCATGCTAATCATGAACCATACTATGGTCCTGATTCAAACCGATATTCGATAATGCTACTGAATTGATGGCTGATCCGTGATATCTGTGACGTATGTTCATATGCTAACTAATATCTAGAGTTGTATATAGATAATGTAGTTTACGTAAAGGACAATGTAAACCGTGAGTCGCTTATCGCTCGCGCGGCTGGTCCGCCGTTATCTTTTGCCTATGATCTATGATCCGACCGAGCACTGAAAAAGCCACGAAGAGAGTATATGCAGGGTGGTGCGCCTGTTTTCGTTGTTGATTGTCGTTCTTCATTCTCGTCTCGTCGCGCTGTGCGTTTTGTGCGTTTTGTGTAGCTTATTATTTGCTTGATTAGACGCGTTTATCTTACGCAGACTGTCAAGCGCTTGGACATTGATCATGTCGGATCCAGCTGTCGCTGCTATTGCTGCTGCTGATTCAGTCAACAACCAAGTATTGCACAGATTTGACCCTATTTTCCCTCTTCCTTATAGGATAACTTTGGAGATCTTGGTAGGCATATGGGGATGGGGCGTGAATGTTCACGTGTTGGACACCATTCATGTTGATCTGAGTTATCTATTAAGATACCAGACTGGGAGAGTGCTACACAAATCAATTTATCAATTTGCCGTCATTTTGACCGTCATATATACCATATCTATCTTCATTTATTGGGAAACTTTGAACAGAGCTGGTGGGATTGTGGTAGCTGCTGATGTAGGCAATGAGGCCCAGGAACATCCACGCTTAAAAGGTCTGGACCTATTACCATGGACGACTTTTGTTGTTATAATGGGTATATTCCTTTATCCAGGTCATAAGTTTCATCATGGAGGTCGGAAAAGGATCATGTCTGTGTTGAAAAGAATATGTGTTGGAGATATCAATACCGACCATCGGTTACCAGATATTCTTCTTGCAGATGCCTTGACTTCCTATTCCAAGATTTTTGTGGATACGGGAATCATGACATGTATGCTGATCTCCAGAGAGTCGTGTTTAGGAATCCCCGATAGAGCGTGTGGTGGACAATGGCTAGTGCCAGTGATTTCCAGTATTCCTTTTCTCATTCGACTACGACAATGTAGCATTGAATATCTGGCTACTGGTAACAAGCAGCATCTGTTTAATTTTCTCAAGTATTTATCTGCCATTCCAGTGATTCTTCTATCTGCTCTACAACGAAAAGTCAAGGGAAATGATGTTTCGATAGCAGAAGCAGCGGATATCCCGGCGTTTCACATTCTTACACCCGAGTCGTTGAATACTTTATGGCTGGTTGCAGTCCTGTTCAATTCTACATATAGTTTTGTATGGGATGTGGCTTTTGACTGGGACCTTGAGCTGCTACAGAGCTGGAATCTTGTGACTCCCAGAAAGCATTCTGGCTTACGAGCGGTTTTATACTTTCCATCCCGATATTGGTATTATGCAGCCATTGGAGTAGATTATATTTTGAGATTCACATGGAGTCTCAAGCTGTCGTCACACTGGTACTATGTGACGGATCACGAGTCTGGGTTGTTTGTATTGGGGCTTTTAGAAATCGCTCGAAGATGGGTGTGGGTGTTTTTCCGAATCGAATCGGAATGGGTCAAGTCGCTGCGAGACCCATATAAAGGACATGAGTTGGGTTCGATTGGTCAAACTATATAAATGCATTCAAGTAGTAAGAAAAACAAAGGACAAAATGTAATAATAAATTAAAATGCTGTACTGACTGACTGCCCTCTGTGTTTGTGACTATTTTCTAAACTTGTCCCTCTTGTTTCTGTTTCGGCCTCGCTCTTTAGTCACATTGGCCTTGCGCTCTACTTTTGATAAATATCGGAACTTTTTATTTTTCGCTTTCGCCCGCACTGGCTGTTTTCGCTTGTTGTTGTCGTTGAGAACGAATTTCGCGTATTCCTGAGCTCTACTGATGCTTCCTTGTAGTACCGACTCGGACTTTTCGACGTCAACGTACTTGTCCACGTGAGACGTTGACGTTTCCTCGTTAATGTCTTCTATTGTAACAGTCACTGGCTCATCATCATCGCCGTTAAACGTCTGCTTTCTCTTCAGAATCCCGTTGGGTTTCGTCTCGTTGGTGAATCCCTCCCAAGATTCCTCGGATTCAGAGTCAGAATCAGATTCACCCTCAGATCCCTCTTTTTTCGTCTTCTTTCCATCGGTCCAGTCATCGTCATCGTCGCTTATGTCGCCATTGAGATCCTTCATCGAAGCCTGGAATCTTTTCAGGTCCTTTTCCATCAACTCTTTTCTCTCTTGCCTTAGCCGCTTTCGCTCCTCCAGCTTTTCCTTGTGAGCAATCTCCTTGGCCTTTTCAATGGCTTTTTCCTTTCTTTGAACCTTTCTCTTGTGAAAACCCGTCAAGTAATCTCTAACAACGTTAGCTGGTGCTTCTGCAAGTCACAACTACTTACGCTCGAGCATCTCGGTCAAAAGAGACCTGCTCCACTCCACGAGCTTTCTGTTTCTTTCGCGCATAGATGTCATCTCCTCTAGTGAGGATTTCTCTATTAGATCTTTGCGGAGGCATAGTTGGTATGAAAAAGTTATTTATATTGATCCAGTTGTGTTTGAGTCTGAAAAATAGATGTTCGAGCCCCGGTCATGTGATCTCCTCTCCTGCATCACATGATAACTGAAATTCATTTATATATAATCCATCCACCCATCATCACCTCTGTCGAACCTGATCATCTCTACCTTATCATGTCTAGACAACAGCAGCCTTCAGGTGGACTCACCAGTAGCTCGTCACGCACAGAGGTCTTAAATGCCGTCGCTCCTCCACCGACTGCCACCCTGACGTTACGTGGAGAGGGCACACCCACGAGGCGGCAGGTGCGATGGACTGAGGACGTCGTCGACAACGAACATCTGAATAAGAAAAAGTCCAAAAGTGAGTACAGGTGTTCCCCCACCGCATGGTCATTCACCGCAATACTAACTCACCAGTCTGTTGTATATTCACCAAAACTCGAGAGTTTGGCGAGTCCAGCTCCGAAAGCAGCTCCGACTCAGACTCAGACTCCGACTCAGGCTCAGACTCGGATCCCAGTGCCTCTGATTCTGAACACCACCATCACTGCGACCACCACCACTGTGATCACCGCCACGACACACATGCCCATCACCATCGTCCACGGCGAGCCGCCCGACCCGCTCCTCCTAACGCCTATGAACGCCAACCCCGATACAAATCCTCATCGTCCTCCCTCACCAAATCCAAACCCCCTTCCTCCGCTACGGCCACCACCACCGTCACCGAATAACCAACCCTGCTCCTCCGCGCACTACCTGTCGCCTAATCTATTTATTATCTCGCGTGCTCGCGCGCTCCCGTGCTTCTCGCTTGGGGCTACGCCTCCGGCGGCCGGGCTCTGCCCGGACCCGTTGTGCTCGCTGCGCGAGCAGAAGACGGATCCCATGCCATCTGATCGTGCTACTGGCAACTACTGCTACTGCTACTGCTACTGCTATTTCATCTACTTTGTCTCGTTCCACTAACATCGGCTCTCTCAGACGCCGACCCCGTACTGCTGCCGCTCACTTACCCGGCTTGTAAAGGGTACGGGTATATGGTCACCAGCCAACCTGCCTTATCATATCGGTCTCATCGAACAAGAGACAAACGAACTTGCAACTACCACACTACCAACTACCAACTACCAACTACCAACTACCCAGATCGAGTTGTGCGTGAACATAACATTGGTCACCAACACCAAAACCACAATCTGGCAGCTCTCCAATTAGCTCGTTGTGCACTGCTTATCCTGCCATTGTCCAGTTGAGGCCACCAATAGACCAGTTGAATCATCTCTGTTAGTGGCTTATCGGCTATCGCTATCACAATCTCGACAGCCAATTGGTTTCTTCTTATCATATACTTGCCATGTCTCTACCAAAAGAATACGTCGAGGAACTCAACATCCTCAATCGCGAGGTGGCTCAGAACCAACCGGCTGATGTTCTCCAGTTCTGTGCAAACCACTTCAATTCCCGTCTGGAGAATCACCGAAAGCAGCTGTTGAGCGCCAGCAATGGCCCGTCGGGCGGTTCGGTGGCTTCTCCTTCGTCTTCTGGACCTGCTTCGGGCTTCCCGGGCTTCAATACACATTCTTTCTCAAGCGGAGACCCAACAGCATTGGCACCAACTTCTCATTCAGATGACCCTTCTGCAAACGACGGCGATCCAATGAGCGGTGTCACTCCTACTCCTCCTGCTGCTGCTGCTGCTGCTGTCACTGCCTCTGCTACCGTTATACCTAGTCCTCCTGTTACCAGTAGAGCAGCGAGCCCAGGAGCTGGTGGCGCTGGTCCGGGCGCCTCGCCGTTTGGATCGTCTCGTCTGTTTGTCGGCGGAGGCTCTCCGGCATTTACATCCAACTTCAATGCCAATCGACGAACTTCGGTCAGTGCCGAGAGTTTGAACCCACACTCTTTTGTCGGCTCGGCAGCGCTTCCAATCCCCGAAAAAACTCTTAGCCCTGAGCAGTTGAAACGGTTAAACGAAAGCGTATCAAAGAACTTTCTATTTAGTAACTTGGATGAAGAGTCTCTTCATTTGCTATTAAACGCTTTGCAAGAGAAGAAGGTGGCCGCTGGAACAACCATTATACAGCAGGGGGATCAGGGAGACTTTTATTACATTGTCGAGAGTGGATCTGTCGACTTTTATCGAGATCACGAGAAAATCAGTTCAAGTGGCAGTGGCAGTAGCTTCGGCGAGTTGGCTCTTATGTATAATGCTCCACGAGCTGCCACGGTCATTGCTGCTACTGACAGTGTTTTATGGGCCCTGGATCGAATCACTTTCAAAAAGATTCTTCTCGATAAAACCTCTAAAAAGAGAAAACTCTATGGAGAGTTTCTTAAAGAAGTGCCTGTTCTCAAGGTGTTGAACACCTATGAGCTGAGCAAACTGGCTGATGCGTTGGAAACAAAGGTATATGAACCAGGTGCTGTGGTTATTCGTGAAGGTGATGAAGGTGATGAGTTTTTCCTTATTGAGTCTGGAAATGCTTCTGTGTCAAAGACTGGTGAAGGGACCGTTCTTGAGCTGTCCAAGGGCGATTATTTCGGTGAGCTGGCGCTTCTTCACGATAGCCCGCGTCAAGCCACTGTTACTGCCACCACCAAACTCAAGGTCGCCTCACTTGGAAGAAGCGGTTTCCAGCGGCTTCTTGGACCCGTGGTGGATATTCTAAAGAGACAGGATCCTACGCATGTTGCTGCTGCTACCAATAATATCAGTGCTACTGGTTCCGCAGTGGCCCAAACTGTGTCTTAAGCTGGTTGAGTTTGTTAATCGCTTCGTTGTTAGTTTATATATATCTTATATTTATTATATATATCATTTGATTCAATTTACATAAAAGTCCCGTTGGAGAATCATCCACGTTGTAGACACACTGGCTACAATCAACGGTCCCAAGAGTCCCTTGCCGAATTTGGCGGTACCGAAAATAAGCCATTCGGATCCAAAATGGAATCCAGCCAGAACATACGAATACAGAGCAATGTCATAAACAACTGGATTGTCAATGGAGTAGGCAGCATACAATCGGATAATTGACGCCAGAATCGTCCAGGTGCCAAAAGTGCGTGCTGATAGCCCCGTCACCTCTTGAGGTTTGGCCTCGTACACTCTACGGGTCAGCGCTAGTCCGCTAACATAAGTTTGAGCAGAGTTGAAAACGGATACCACTGAGATCTATTTAGACAGGTTAGTCGGCCTGAATCAGAAGACATCCACCCACCCACCCCTTCACCTCTCCATACACACAAATAACATCCATTTCGGAAGCAATCCCTCTGATTGAGGAAGCAGATCAAGAAACAAACTCATTCTCAAAACACTTTCTATATAAATATATCATATGTTATTATAGATTCATTCTTGTTAGTTCTTCATATACTCTACAAAGTGAACCCTAACATCTACTCAGGGGGGGTATCTGAGCTAATCTTTTGTATTCTGTGGCTTGGAGCTGGAAATAACTGATGAAATGTTATCAGATAATCCTTCTGTTCCGTCGCGAGCACGTTGATATGCCTCGGGAGATCTGTCAAGAATGATCTCGAAATCCGACTCTGGTATTTCAAGCGAAGCTTGCGACGCAGTTTTACTCTTAACAAGCGCCCGTTTCATACTTTCTAATGCTTCGTCTTGATTGGTACCTTCGAACCCGAATCCTTTGAACCGTCCCGACTCAATGACCACCTGCTCAAGCTTCCGCTTGGCGCCAGCTCGATCAAGTAGATGCTGTTCGACCGTGTTGGATGTTGCCAATCGATAGATGATGACGGGTCTCAGCTGTCCAATCCGATGAACACGATCCATTGCTTGAAGATCCTGTTGAGGGTTCCAGTCACTATCGAATATGATCACTGTATCGGCAGATGTAAGGTTGATACCAAGCCCGCCAGATCGAGTGGACAACAGGAAAAGCTTGTAGTCAGAGTCGGCATTGAAAATGTCCATTTGTTCCTGTCGATAGTCCTGAGGCGTAGACCCATCAATCCGACAGTACTTCCATTTTTTAAGGTAAACAGCCCAATCCTCGAGAAGATCGAGCATTTTGGTAAACTGGCTGAAAATGAGGATTTTGTGACCGTCCTGGACCAGTCTCGTGGCAAGCTTATCAAGCAGCATCATCTTGCCCGAGCTGGTTATAAGTGAGTTGTCTACAGGCTCGTCTCCCATCCAGGGGTAATAGAAGATAAAAGGTGAGTTGCACGCAAGCCGTAGCTGCATGACGAGATTCTGAAAGCTTTTGCCACGAGTTTCATTGGTGGCTTGTTTGATAAGTTTGGTGGTCTCATTGTCATAATCTGCCGAATCGACGGGCGAAGAAGACTGTCGCCATCCAGACCCATCTGTCGTAATTGCTTCAAGTGATTCAAGAAACTCATCTTCGTCCTGAAGATCGATATCATCATTATCAACCATAACACGATTAGCCAGTGCACGAGTCTTGGCACTACGAGAAAGCGACCGCTTACCAGGTGTGGCCAGAGCCTGTTTTTTAGCCTCTTCTTTTTCTTTCAGTTTGCTCTGTCTCTGCGATCTTCTGGTACCACCAGTACTAGTAGTGGCCATGTTAACCACTTCCTTTTGAATGTCGTTGCTCTTTTTCAACTGTGTTTTCCCTTTGACTTCCTTTTTGGTTCCTTCTCTATGCTCAATGATTTTGCCTATAACATACTCTCTAGCTGTACGCTGTAGGATGCTCTCGTACAATTCTGTCTGGTGCTCAGTTAGGCGTCCGTAAATTACATATTCACGCTTGTCTGGTAGAAACATGGCGATATCTGTTTTCAGCCGACGAAGTAAAAACGGTCGTAGAATGGCATGTAAACTCGAAATCAGATTCTCACTGGCCGTTCCAGTTATTTCGTCTTCTTCCGCGCCAGCATTCTCAAACCACGCCTGAAACAACTCAAGGTCAGAAAACACATCTGGTAATAGAAAATTCAATAGAGACCACAATTCCGCGAGATTGTTTTGTAAGGGTGTACCAGTCAGCAGCATTCGATTTGCCGAGTTAAATTTCTTTAGTTGCTGGATCAATCGACAATTCATATTCTTTAATCGATGTCCTTCGTCAACAATGACATATTTCCACATGTATTTCCCGAGAAACTGCGCATCATTAATGACCAGCTCATAACTGGTGACAATGACAGGAAACGCCGGGGTTGTTTGGTTGGAAAGCTGGATGTGTTGTTCTCTAATAGATGCTCTTTCATCAGGAGTGCCATGGTATTTAATGACTGGAATGGTTGGAGCAAATCTATTGAATTCCTTTATCCAGTTCTGGATCGTGGATAATGGAGCCACCACCAGAAACGGCCCGGAAATGGAATGTTCAAGGAGATATGCAATAAACGATATCACTTGTAAAGTCTTGCCTAGACCCATTTCATCTGCCAAAATACCATTCAGTCCGTTTTCAAATAACGACACCATCCACTGAACTCCTGCCAACTGATATGGATGTAGAACGCCTCCTGTTATAAGCCCAGGTTGTCCTGTGCCGTTTGTTGAAGGAGTCAGAGGCGCCGCCACCCCTGTATCAGCAACGTCAGTTTCCTCGTTACTGTTGGCTCCCGAGGGCCTGGTCTTGGTCTCTTCATCATGCGGTTCTTTTCCACCCCGCTTCTCTTTTTTAACAAAACTGAGAATACTTTTCTGGGTGTTCTTAGCAGCGGCCGACTTTGCAGCAGACTGAGCGGCCAGAGCTGCGTTGGTCTGTCTACCACGACGTTGTCTTTTGGTAGCCGGCTGCGACTCCTCAGGAGGCGTAGAAGGAGGAGTACTACTGGCCACTGGTCCAGGTTCGGTTTTGGTGGTCTGTGGAATAGCCAGTCGTTGAGATAGAATGGACGCGTAAATCTTTGATCTCTCGACCAGAAACTGTAAACGCTGTAATCTTTTGTCTGAAGCGAGATTCTGCAACTCCTGAACATCGGGCGTCCTGGTCGGGCTCACCGAGCTGGAAGGTGGTCCTGACGCCGCTGGAGTCTCCATTTGAATAACTATGAACTATCTCTGATGTCTCTAGGGGAGATTCCATGCGCGTTGCAAGTATTTTTTTTATGCATCCTTAAATTGTTCACCTCCAACTCGCGAACTGGTCGCGTACCCTTACCCGTGGAGCTGGCAGTCGTAATAGACCCAGAGAAGCGTAGGAAGCGAAGTAGAGGCCCACGAGAAGTTTATTCAGCTTGAGTTTGCTTGTCAGTTTGTGGAAGGCGAACAGTGGGTCTGATGTTGAGCCAGACACTCTCAGTATTGCACGTTTACGCGTACGCGCCCTGCATGCATTTATGCGGGATCTGAGTCAGGGTCCGATAAGATAAGGAGTTACCCGCCAAGGTTCAACCGACCACATGCCCCATCCTCCACAAGCCCCAGCCCGTTCCTCGTGTCATTCTCCACCACCGAGCGAAGCGAGCAACGGGTCTGGGCAGCGCCCAGCCGCCGGAGGCAGAACCCGGCGCCCTAACCGCCCGGCATGCCCCCGCCCCCGCCCCCTCCAGTCGAATAACAGCATTGTATGTGCGTAAGCGCCATTTAGTTGGCGGTGAAAGGCAGCCATGGTTTTTTCCAGTTTTATGAACTCGGTTTTTGCTCAACTCACATGCAAACGGATTGTCTTACACGAGGAGGAGACGAAATCAAAAGGTTATAGACAGGGAAGGAAAGGAAAGGAAAGAGTCCGCCAGTAAAGAGAGAGAGAGAGTTGAACGCGTTTTTTTGTTGTAGGAGAGAAGAAGAAGAAGAAGAGCGCGCGCAAGATGGAAGACGACGAAGATACTAGGATGCAGGTGGACGAGCATTCGGAAGTGGACAGAAATGAAGATGAACCAGCAGATGCGAACGCGAATGAGAAGCGGTCGTCGACAGAACTAGGAGAAACCGAGCAAGAGGCGAAACCAACGGGCGGCGAGACGACAAATGGAACATCTAATACAAACGGGACCAACGAGTCGACGAGCCCTCTGCCCGAACCAATAGCCAAAGGATCAGTCCCTCAGGACACGTTGGACCCGGATGCACTACAAAAGAAAATCGAAGAAAAGGCTCGTCAGTATTTGGCCAAGCAATTGTACCGAGTGATTATCCCCTCGTACGCTGCTTGGTACGACCGGGCCAAGATCCACGATATCGAGAAACGGTCGCTGCCAGAATTCTTCAGCGGCGTCAATCGAACCAAGACCCCCAACGCATACAAAGACTATCGAGATTTCATGATTGATACCTATAGACTGAATCCCACCGAGTATCTGACGGTGACGGCGTGTCGGCGCAATCTGGCCGGCGACGTGGCCACCATCATGAGAGTGCATTCTTTTCTGGAGCAATGGGGATTGATTAATTATCAGATCGACCCGGAAACAAGGCCTTCTTTAATTGGACCTCAGTTCACGGGTCATTTCCAGGTCATTTTGGATACTCCTCTAGGCCTACAGCCGGCTGTCAGAGTCAAAGAACAGGACGACAATGTGCCCACTGTCAAACAAGAACAAGATACCGAAGAAACATCCAAAACAAACCAGGCTCTCAGTCTGTCACTTCGTAAGAGCATATACGACAATGCAGCCGATGCTGCTGCTCTGTTAGAAGACAGCCAGCGCAAATTCAACGCCGTCAATACCAGAGTATACAACTGTTTTACCTGTGGCGACGACGTGACCAAGGTGCGATATCATAATCTCCAGTCCAAACAGACGGTAGGCTCGCTATGTTTCAAGCACGGGCTGTTCTCTTCCAGCATGCAGAGCGCTGATTTCGTTAAAATCGAGCAGGAGCTGGCCAACGGAGCCACCTGGTCGGACCAGGAAGTGTTGCTGCTGCTTGAAGCCATTGAAATGTACGAAGACGACTGGAATGCCATTGCGTATCATGTTGGCTCGCGCACAAAGGAGAGCTGTATTGTCAAGTTTCTTCAGATGCCCATTGAAGACCCCTATTTATCGGAAAACGCAGATGTTGACAGGCACAACGACGACAGCAACAATATCACAAACGGCTCGTCCACTTCGTCGTCGACGTCGGCCCTGGTCGCCAAACTCATTGATGTTCTCAACAACCCGTCCACTGAGACCAACGGCGTGGCCAATAAAGCCCAGGAGCTCATCCGCGATGAACAGCAAACACAGTCCAGACTAATCTCCTCGCTAGTCGAGGCCGAGCTCCACAAAGTCGAGCTCAAGCTCAAGCGCTTCGAGGACCTCGAGGCCACCGTCCGTGCCGAGCAGCGGCTCGTCGAAGAGGCCAAGCAGCAGCTGTACCTGGAAAGACTCTCGCTCAACACCCAGGCCGACGCCGTTCTGCGCAAGCTCCAGCGCGCCGTCAAGGCCACCGGCGAAGAGGCCGTCGAGCTGGCTGCCGACGCTGCGCGCCTCGCCGCCCAGAACCCGCAGGTCAGCCTGTCCACCGACGCCGCCGACGTCAACCACAACGGCACCACCGCGCCCACCGTCAGACCCGCGCTCAAGCCCGTCAGTTTCGACTCGCCCCAGGAGTTCAAGATCTGGTCCGCCTAACATGTATTATTATCCCACACATACGTCCCTCTCAGACCATGGCCTCTGCCTCCGGCGGCTGGGCGCTGCCCAGACCCGTAGCTCCGCTTCGTGGAGGCGTCTCACCACATGCCCAGGGCGACACGGGCGAAGCGAGTCCCTGGCTCTGCCTACGGCGGCTGGGCGCTGCCCAGACCCGTAGCTCCGCTTCGCGGAGGCGTCTCACCACATGCCCAGGGCGACACGGGCGAAGCGAGTCCCTGGCTCTGCCTCCGGCGGCTGGGCGCTGCCCAGACCCGTCGCTCCGCTTCGCGGAGGGCGTAGACCCCACGCCCGGTGTACGCTCCTCGCACGAGCGAAGCGAGCCACGGGTCTGGGCAGCGCCCAGCCGCCGGAGGCAAAGCCCCCGAGGGAGCGGAAGAGGGTCGGTATTGTACAGGGGAAGATGTTATAGGTCAGGGGGCAACCGTGAGATGCATTATATAGAAAACGAGCAGGAGGAGAAAATAAATTAGATATCACTGTTTTTCGACGCTGTCTCGAGGGTGATCTTTATCGGGATTGGCGACGCGGAGCACTCTGCGCGAGTAGTCGAATTCGTCGTGGAGGCTTCGTCGCGAGTCGCTCTCGTGCCACCGGATGTACATTTGGCCCGGGTCCAGGCGCTGGTCGACAATGGGGATGATGGTGCCGTTTTCGATGCGGGCTTTTTCGTCGTAGCTGAGCGCGGCCAGCGTGGTGGCATTGGACTGGTCCCGCTTGATAGCAGCACCTCCGCCCGTGACGACGACATTAGCGCCTCCAAACTGGGGCGACCCCCCGGACTGTTTGGTGCCGTCGCTGAACGAGCTAACAGGACTGTTGCTCTTGCCCGACGGACCGTGGTCTCTTCGTCGACGATAACATAGAAAGAAGATCAAGGCTATCAGACCGACAACGATGATTCCAACTGCTGCGAACACTCCGGCTACTTTGCCCTTGTGGGAGAAAAATGAATTGCCAGTAGACTTGGCCTGTGCGGTTATACTTGGCGAGGCCGACTCGGTGGCTGACTCGGACGCGGCTTCGGATGGAGTTCCAGCAGACGATGATGGTGAGGAAAGGGTGGTGGATGAACTAGGGGATGCAGAGGAAGAAGAGTCGGAGCTCGAGGGAGTGGAAGTGGATGCCGAGCTGGGAGTGGAGCTGGAACCGGCACTGGAGCCGGAGCTCGAGCTGGGGCTCGAACTAGAACTGGAGCTGCTGGATGAACTGGTTGATGTACTGCTACTCACGGAGCTGCTACTCACGGAGCTGCTACTCACGGAACTGCTACTCACGGAACTGCTACTCACGGAACTGCTACTCACGGAACTGCTACTCACAGAACTACTCACAGAACTACTCGCAGAACTACTACTACTGGTAAATGTCGAGGTAGCCAAACTACTTGAAGAGTCGGTCAGAGTGCCACTGGGCGTTGCCAACAGAATATATGCATAGTAGCCTTCGTATAGATTTCCACACTTGTCGCTTGAATATCCTGGACACGAGTCGCTACAGGAGGAAATGTCTCCCTTTGATGAAGGAGTGTAATTGGAGCACCAGCACGATTTGTCCTGGAGAATCGCATAAGCATATCCTTCGCATGTCTGAGAACACAAGCCATTAGATTGGTAGGTGCTTACATGCATCTCGTTCGAGGAACCAGTATTATCTGTTGAACATAGATATAGCTGAGCATTTGTTGTCGATATTAGTGATAGTAGTAGTAGTGGCGGTAGGAAAAGCGAATGGGATAATGTGAATGATGCGAACATGGTGAACGACAAGCGAGTGCGAGTACGACTACAACAGTAAAGCGAATGAATAAACAATCGTATGGTGCCGTCACCACCGGCAACTACCAAAAAAGATTCAATCTCGAACCCGACTGACCCCTGCCTTCTATTCCTATTACTATTAATAACTGGTCCAACCACGATCCCGGTTCGCAAAGATCGTAAAACAAATCGTTCAGACTTGACCAAAAAAAAAAACGTCGGATGTTATGTAAATGTCAGCAACACAAATAATCCAACGAGTAGCAAAAAATAGACGTATCTATCGCTCCATGTCTATCAGTCTCTGGGCTTGTAACTACGCCAACTCGAATTGCATGGGTGGCATACAGGTAGGTAACAGCCGGTGTTGGGCGGTGGTGGTGCGTTTCTACAGCCTGCCTGGCGTGGTTGCGTGCCTGCGTGCCCTGAAGTTTGGCTTGCCTGCTTGCCTGCTTGCCTGCTTGCCTGCTTGCCTGCCTGCCTGCCTGCTCAGCAGCAACCTTTTTGGCCCGAAATTGTCGCTCAAAACTTTTTGGCTCCTGTCGTCGCTCGCTCGCTCGCTACCGTTCAAGCCCGTAAACGTTATCGCTGGTGCTGCCTGTTATGCCTATTCCGCCTACGAGAGACATTTTTCTTGTTTGTTCTTGTCTCGTTAGCTGCATACTTTTTTGATTGTTGATCTCGCACGTTTACTTTTGCCTGCCTGAGATGGAACTAGGGGGAAAGCAGAAAACAAAAAACAGCTGCAGATAAATCTAACAATAGCCTTATACAGCAGATAGTTTAGGCGGTTGTTCCGAAAGGGAATCTTCGATTGCCAGATCTGATTAGGTAGGAGAAGAGATAAAGCGCGCGCTGGTGGTTTGGTAGTTGCGGTTTTGCCGGTGCGGAGCAGTCGTTTAGGTGGCATTGGCGGTCGCAGTGGCAGTCACCCTCGTTTGGTTCTCCTGCTCCTGCTACTGTGTCTCCCACTTTTGCTACTGTGTCTCCCACTTCTGCTGCTGTGTCGCCCGCTCTGCTCTCTCTCCTATGGCACCCTTACATCACATCACCCCTTACGATTGCACTGCCGTAGGACCAACAAACAAACTGCCCGAGTAGGCAACAGAAACAACCTGAAGCGAGTTGCTGGATTATCGGCAAAGAATGTTCGACAAGCCGTTGTTTCAACCAGGCAATCAATTAACGTTCTCCTGACTGTGGTGTTATAATCACAGGCGTTGAACGTTATACATGCCTCACATACCGTACATACATGTACATGTCTATCTACCTACATACCAGCATTCTACATACCACAACAACATAACGAGATTCCCGAATGTATGGGGTACAAGTGTACAGTGCACCCAGGTTCACAGTCTGTCACTCCCACAGCACCCGCTGTTCACTCGCTGTCACTCCCACAGCACCCGCTGTTCACTCGCTGTCACTCCCACAGCACCCGCTGTTCACTCGCTGTCACTCCCACAACACCCACTGTTCACTCGCTGTCACTCCCACAGCACCCGCTGTTCACTCGCTGTCACTCCCACAACACCCACTGTTCACTCGCTGCCAACTCTATACCTTTCGATTAGCGCTCCTCTTCCGGCCCTACCGTCCGGTCCGTACTACCACCCGTCTGGTATAACGTGTAGCTAGCAAATAAGCATCATTGCAAATGTAAACTCTACAACCACCACAACTACCCACCAGCGAATGATAACGAGAAACCTGCATTGCAATGCATAACATGAGATCCAAGCCACCGCCAAACATACCACGCCTGGCGCTCCCTATCGAGCGACGCTCACCCCTAGCCACTCCGCCCGCCCACTCCGCCCACTCCACTCCCACATTTTCCACTGTTCATTGTTTACTGATCCAGAAGATACCCATCTTGGCATCTGGCTAATCTTGCTAGCAGACGCAGTGTTTAAACTTAATCTTTTGCTCCCGTTCCCATAGTTTTGCAGATGGCGCCCGCGAACCCCACAGCTGGGCCCCGGTCTCTGCCTCCGGCGGCTGGGCGCTGCCCAGACCCGTGGCTCCGCTTCGCGGAGACTGGTACCCCCCGGGCGCTCTTCGTACTCCGCGAAGCGGAGCCACGGGTCTGGGCAG
>JAJMIG010000086.1:0-55031 GCA_030583365.1 Sugiyamaella japonica
CTGCTACGTGATGACATTGTGCTCTATGCGGCGTCCTATTCGACTTTCTACTCAGTATTCTTTCTATTCGGTATCCTGTGTCACTGTATCGCTTACTGGCCGCTTATCTGAAGTCTAGTACGCCACAAGGCCACGCCACGCCATGTACAGTTAGCACCCTGTTCACCTGCACGTTAACTTGAACCAACCCGCTTGCTGCTATTAGAAGCGTGCCACGCTTAATATACGAATTGCCTTTGTCGCTACTGTGTCTCCACAATTCGGGCCTGAAGCTAGCCCACATGGCTTACCAGTTATTAATATATATTATCAGTCCACTTGCAAGCGCAAACTCTAATCCATTTTCCAGTTCCCCCGCATTAACCAATCTGACCCACCCACATTTGCGCTTCAGCTGTTTGACCCCGGGTCTATGACCGTCGTTTGTGCCGGGGTTTGGCCGATAACAGGAACCGCGAACATGGGCTCACCACGCGGCTGACAGCCTGGCTCTGGGAATACCCTTTTCATGGCTCTGACAACCGAGAGCCGGCCATTCGCTACCAGTGCTCTCAATTCATTCTCGCGAGCCAGCCCCGAGCTGAGGCCTGTAGCTGTAGCCATAGCTACGCATGATCTAAACGGGCAGACCGAGATCGCGCCCGAACGCAGTAGACAACCATAAACCTCTGCTTCGCGCGATTGCGATTGCGATTGCGATATCCATTGACGGCAATTCCGGTCTGCCGGTTAAAGGCCAAAGCTTATTAGTTACCGGTAGCCTCCGAACTTAAAACGCGGTAAACGCGTTCACCGGTGAACGCAGTGCTGCACAAGGACAATCGGTTGAACCAAATGTACCCCGGCCCGCTGTCGGTTAGCTGAGCTACAGATGACAGCAGCACCGATGGCCGATGTCGGTGTTCGGGCATGTTTTGGCATGACCCAACTGGGGTATACCGGTGACAATCAGGGGTAACCTGAAACAGCTCTGTCAGGATTGGGGCCGCGCCTCCGGCGGCTGGGCGCTGCCCAGACCCGTTGCTCCGCTTCGCGGAGGGGGAGGAGCGTGGAGGTCTCAGGACTCCGCGAAGCGGAGCCACGGGTCCGGGCAGCGCCCGGCCGCCGGAGGCGTGACCCAGGGCCCCGCAAGCGTGCCCAGAAGCAGGACTTGGGGATGTGCAGGGCTCTGGCCGTGCGGCTTGAACCGTGGCGCGGAATTTGGTCTCGTCTATAGCTCGTGTATCTTACCGGGCATTACATGTATATCTCTAGGCAGACTTGTTGATAACTTCGCTTACAGCCTCGAGAACAGCATCGTGGATGGCGGTACTGGCAGCAATGACCCCTTTATTGTTACGCAGAGTGCGACCTACACTGAAATCCAGCTCGTGGCCAAACATATCAGTAACACGGCCACCTGCCTCTTCGACTAGTACGTTACCAGCAGCATGGTCCCAAATTTTCTCCTGGTATGTGCTGGAAACAGGTAAGCGCAGGTAGATATCGCCATCGCCTCGCGAGATGCTGCAGTATTTGGCTTGCGAATCCATTCGCACTGAAGGTTTGGTGATACCTAGAGAAGAGGCAATAGCCGCCTGGGTATCGTGAGCACTGTGGCCAGATTCAACCGATTCACAAAACGTCGCATTGGCAGGATCTGAGATGGCTCTGAATCTGATAGGTCTCTGACTAGCGGCTGCAGAGCTGAAAAGAGGGCTTACAAAAGCACCCTGACCTTTAATAGCAGAAAACAAAGCACCTTTCTCGCCTTCTTCGTGGCCTACTTCTAATGGTAGATTGGGGCATCCAATTACCCCCACTTGCACCTTGCCATTAACCATAAGTGCTAGACACACGGCGTACTGTCCTTTACGAAGAAATCCTTTTGTACCGTCAATGGGATCCAGCGCCCAGATACGACCACTGTTACCGCCTTCAGAATTGCCATGATCTATGGCTTCGATCATCTCCTGGGCACTTTGCAGCTGGCCGATTTCCGCACCAAACACATCTGCCTGACTGGCTTCATTGACCAGTTGCCACACTTTGTCGCGCAATGTGGTATCTGATCTTAATTTAGAGCCATCCTCTTCGCCAACAACCTGATCTGAAGGAAATGCATGTTTTATAGCTGAGATGATTATTGCTTGGGCCCCGAAATCCGCCACTGTCACCGGACTGTCGTCAGCTTTTGTAATTGACTTGAGGTGGCTATGGGCGGCTACAGCAGCTGTCAGCTTCGATGCTCTCTGTACTGCGAGCTGAGCAATTCGTTGTTCCAGAGCAAATAACGACATGTTTAATAGTAGGTAGATTCTGAGTGACCATTAAATTTCAATGATGATATGCATATGTTTTTCGACTCTCTCTTGCCTCCGGCTCAGCCGCGCGGCCGTCGGTGCAAGTGTAAAGCTGAAAAAAGCTATGAGCGACCGAGCAAGTAATCGAGCCAGTTTTTGATTTCTTAAGATCGCTTAGGGCCTATACAACTACAGAGCAGAGCACCGATCAGTAATGGCGGGCTCGCGCGAAGCGCGATAGCGCATTCGCTTCTAGTAGTAATATTTCTGTAACACCCAACTTTAACATTATAACTATAATCAAGTCAGGTGTCAATATACAGACCACGAAGGAGGCAATGCAAGCGCAACGTGAACGTGAACGTGAACGAGAACGCGACCCTCTCTACTGGACGCAGGTACACACCACCTTGACGGAATACATGCGGCTTGACCAGATCAGGCAGCTAAAGATAGCTGTTATTCAGTTTGACCGAATGATATATATAACGCTCTACTGCCTCTACCGTCTACCGTCTACCGTTATAACCGTTAGTACCGTTAGTACCGTCTCTACCGATACTACTAATTATACCATTAAACGTCGCCGAGAGAGCCAAACGCTGTTAAGATCTGATCTGGAATTGTTCTAGGTTAAACTTTGCATCTCGTATAGCTGGTTACAAGAATAGACACTTCAAAGCTAAAAACACTTATAAAAAAGTTCATCACCGTCGATGCCGATAGTACACTGTGTCTTATTCAGTGAACTCACTTATATAACATTGTCTGCCACTGCTGCGCTTCGGCTTCTGTTTGTTCCTATTTATCCATATTACCCTTCTCATTAGCCACCACCACCAACCAGTCGGTCTGAACGCGGCACTAGCCAGAGAACGACCTGCTAAACATCTTTCATCGCGTCCTAGAGTCGCACCAGATGCCTAAGTAGCCAAAACGCGGCCGTTCCTTTGATCAGCAGCCGACTTTGTAACCGCCTTGTACAGCTGCTTTCGCTTATCTTCCACCCCCTCTGTCTGTGCACGCAGGCTTCAATTGGCACCGCGCTACGCCTGGCAGACGGTTCGTCCATCCGGCGGCGGCGCGCACGCACATAAATATAAGCATAAGCATAACTAACAGCCTCTACTGCTACCACCGCCAGCTCTGCAGCCGCTTTTTTCTGCCTGCCAGCGACATCGCACAAGAGTTGCCCACCAAACTATAGAAGCTACGAACTAACGCCAACTACAAGCGCCCCAACTCCAACTTCAACGCGATAGTTTCTGCGACGACGTCCAAACTATTTGTTGAGTGCACCGCTAATAATATTCACCGATACCAGTGTAGACAAACCACGTACGATACGACTCAATCAATAGCTGGCAACAGAAAATTGTAACAACACACAGCCCAACTTGAACCCCACAGTTGCTAGTCGAACCAGTGCACACCCCACGCAGCAAATACATCAGAACGAGAATGATAAAGGTAATTATATTTGTTGGCAGGGTTGACAGAGCTCTGGGCTGGGTCGGACTTGGCTCCTACCTGGCTCGCACCTGGCTCACACCCTGATTCGTACAAACGATTCGTGTAAACGATTCGCGCAGTCAGTCGTACAAGTCAATTAACACCCCTTTTCTTAGGGCATTCGACGTTCCTTAAAAGGAGAGAAGCGCACGTCGAGTTCTTCGGCTAACCAGGTTGGAAACAACATTGTCCACCAGCGCACATCTTTGCCAGCAAAGTCAAAACTAGCCACGACTCCCCCCAAAAAGATCATTCGTGCCATCTATGACTATAACGCCCAAGGCCCAGGCGAACTAAGTTTTGCAAAGGGAGACTTTTTGTATGTCGTGGGTAGTGAGAATGCCACAGATTGGTACGAGGCTTGTGATCCACCTTCCAATATGCATGGAATGGTGCCAGTGGCATACTTTGAGGTAGTTTCGAGACAGGAAACCATTCCCACTATTCCCATAGGCGCTGGAGGAGTAGGAGCAGGTGCAGACGGAATGACCATCAACACAGGTGTAGCGCCCAGCTCGTCTCCTGAATCAGTATCCAAGCAGCAACGTATTTCTCGAACCAGCAATAACTCGTTGTCTGGCGCCGCTTCGAATCGATCCCCTCTTTATGGAATTGTATTATATGACTTCAAAGCTGAAAGACCTGATGAGCTACAAGCCAATAGTGGAGAATCCATTATTGTCATTGCCCAGTCAAATGAGGAATGGTTTGTTGCAAAGCCAATAGGCAGATTAGGAGGACCAGGTCTAATTCCAATTTCTTATGTCCAGATTCGTGAGGTGGGGTCCGATAGGCCTGTCGAGGACGTACAAGCTGCCATTCGATCGGCAGGAGTTCCTAAAGTCGAAGAATGGAAAAGAATGGCTGCTGAATACAAGGCAAGCAGTATACCGCTAGGCAAATTTGACGACGGCGGTGTAGCAGCTGCTGCAGTATCAAGACAGCTCAAAGCACTAAGTTTACAGCGAGACCGTCATCAATCGACAAACACCACCGGTTCTTCGACCGATGAATATAACAATAACGATAGCAAGGCAAATGGCAATGGAAATGGCAATGGCAATGGAAATGGAGTCATGAGTCGTGGAGGCGTAGCGTTACCAAATACCAATGGTGGAGTAAATACCATCCGTAATAGCAACGCTCCATATGTTGTGAATGCGTCGGTAGATAGATATGCATTTGACGGCGGAAGATATTGGTACTTGGTAGTTGCAGAACTAAGCAACGGCAAGTATAGAAATCTTTGTAGATATTACCAGGACTTTTATGATTTCCAAATTAAGCTTCTTGACGAGTTTCCTGATGAAGCTGGTAGAACAGGTAAACCCCGAACTCTGCCATTTATGCCTGGCCCATTAACATATGTCAATGATTCGATATCCAGTCAAAGAAGAGCTAACCTCGATGATTATGTGCGGAACCTCATTATGATGCCAGGATATGTATCACGGAGCCCAATTGTACAGCAGCTGTTTGCACTTCGCGCTGGCGACGTCGAGACTCCGTACCAGACAAATATCATGCCCCAGCCACCATCAAGGGAATCCGGACATGAATCAGTATACGATTCTACTCAATTTGATGCAAATGGTTTGAATGGTGGTGGCGGAGGTGAGAGCGTTGCTGCCTCTGTAACTGGTCTCGGTGGCACAGATATTTCCTCAATAAGAAACTCGGCATTATCAGGCTCTACCTCTACACACGGTCGCGAAACATCGGCTGCCGGCTCTTCAGCAGTCTCTATTTCGTCTCAAGAGCGACGGCAACTGCAGCAGCGTGCTCGTGAATCATCTTCTTCTGATCACCAACTGCACCATCAGCAGTCACAGACTTCATTAACCTCACCTCTTTCTCCTCTAGAACCATTAGGGCCCAGATCTCATTCACGAATGGCGTCCGAATCCACTGTTACTGGTAACTTAACTCATCAACGTAGTGCTGCCGGTGATGATACGATAGTACCTGACAGCGACAAGTCGAATGAAAACGGCGAAACTTGGCGATCTACCAGTTCTCGAGATCCGTCTTCATCTCTTGCTACTTCCATTGCTGAAATACCATCCATTAAAGTAAAGGTGTTTTATCAGGACGATTTAATTGCCATCAAGATTCCATCGACAATCTCGTTTACGGCGATGCATGAACGCATAAGCCAGCGTCTTGGCCTTGAGAACCCCGCTCTGTTAAACAAGGACATTGACAATGGCTCATTAAATGAAATTTCTAATGATGAGGAATTCCGAGCTGCGCTAGGGAATAAGTCAAAGCTGGTGTTATACGCAAGGTAACTATTTGTCTCCATAGCTTGTTGTGAACAAACACAAAACATATATATATGACCTGCTCTATGAATGAATCCATATTTACGGAAAATACTCTACCAACTGTTTCACGATTGTATATGTATATTTAGCGCGCTAGAAAGGAACCTTGGTACACATAGCACTGTCAGATGTCTCACTACTAGAGAAGCTTTTTGCAAAGGGTGTCTTACAGGTCACCGAGCCAGTGGCTACTTCTTCCAGCGATGCTGCTCAGGATAATCCATCTTCTGTGAAGGCTAAGCGTCGTCGTCGTCGTCGTCGTCGTCGTCGTCGGGCTGGGTCAGGCGACGATGCCGCTTAGGATGATTCTTCTTCTGTGAAAACCGCTTAACCAGCGGTTGGTTCTTACCGTGATCCCTCGTGTTCCTCGAAGGCCAATTGGTATGGCATTGGTGCTGACCAGGACCATTCGGCTGACCAATCGATCCATGTTGGTTCTGACGTCGCGCCGACTTATTCTATGACTGCTGAGCCAGCTATTGGTACTCCTTCCCGTCCTTTGTCCTCTTCAAAGGATGCAGAGCTGGCCACCGATAGAACCTTCGTCGTTCTCGAGAGCCGCTGAGCCGGTTAGTAGAGTGCTTCTCGAGGTTTCCTCTGTTCTCATCTGCTTGATATTGTCTTAGGGAGCTCTTAGACTTGCTCAGGAGCTGCCAACTATACCAAATTTGTTTATCTGACTGTGGAGATTCTCGTGGAGACGCATTTGTTTGTGCTTCACTCTCAAAATATCGGTAAGTATACGAAAACGTTTGGGAGAGCTTCCACTAACTTCATCTCAAGAGAATTACTTCTTATAAATTATTAACGAATACATACTATTTATCTTAAGGGCCTCTGAAACCACAATAATAGAGTTTTTCTAGTGACGTGGCGGACGAACACGTAGAACGAAATCACATCTTTTGAAAGACGTGACACTCCAGATCGTCTGCTTGAGGTGTAAACCTTACTTTGCATGTTTCGACTTTGTATCTGGAGTAGACGGGGAGCGAGTGTGGCATGTTCATGGGCGTCTTCTGTCAGGCTGTCGCAGACCAGCTGGCATGCTCGCTTGGTGGAGAGAACAACTCGTCATCTATGTCATTACGCGATATCCCAGATATATTTTCAAACAGTCAATGGTACCCATCATATTCATACTAGTAATGTTTATGGTGACGGTCTAGCCTGTACCCATGTAAATACTATATAACATTCTATATAGTGCATAACTCGAGGCTCACTTCTACAACATTTTTATTCTGCAGTCAGAATCAACTGAGTCCATATTTCCCATGTTTTACATACAACATGTATGCATATATATTCGTTTGAAAACGCATTTATATATAGTGCACTTTGTGACTAGTCTGCTGCTTAGGCGAGTCGGGAGTACTGATTCAAATAGAAGCCAAGCCCATCTACTAATCGCTCAACTATTTGAGGTCAAAATGGGTCGCCTTCGCATCTTCATCTTCAACATTGTCTTCTTCATCATCAGATTTCACCTCGTCAGATATATCTTCACCAGCAAGCTCCTTTTCATCTGGAACTGAGCTAATGACGCGCCTCTCTAACCCATCCTCGGGCTTGACGTCATCTTCCTCCATTACCCCTTCCGACACTACATTGTCCTTTCTCGATGGTGCATAAAATTCATCTTCATCGTCCTCTTCCTCATCAACAGTTTCATCCATGCGTGTTGAGTCATGCTCAGCTTCCGTCTCCTCGTCATCAGCACTAAAGCGAGCTTTCTTTAGGGATTGCGAGCCTTCACGGAACCCGCCGCTAGGAGACATATTAAGCTCATCTTCTTCTTCAATTTCTTCATCATCAGAGATGATGTTTTCAGGGTCCTCTTCATCCTTTTCAACGGCAATCGTATCACCGTCACTTTTCGATAAGGCGTGAGCCGCTCTGGCTTCCTTTCTATGTGCAACAGCTGATTCATATTCTGGGGTAACGTTAGAACGTTTGTGTGCTTGTAGTTGACAAAGAAACATGATTTATCTCAACTCTGCTACTTACTCATGACCTCGTCCTTTACGCTTGAGACAAACCCTCCAAGGCCCATATTCTCCAGCGCTTTGAAAACATCTGCCACAGTAATGGTCTTTCTACACGCAACGTGGGCAACTGAGTTGGCTTCGCTTGCTAAATAATTAATAAATACTGTCGTGCTCCTTGAAACTGCCGTTAGTCCTTCTTTGGGCAGTTGGATTTCACTAGGAAGACTTTCTTTGATTAGACGAGATACAGTAGATTTTGGCAGCAACAGATCCTAGGGTATGTTAGACTTATGATGCAATCGACTTGTTTGCTACACTCACATCAATTGAATATCTTTCGCGACCTTTCACCGGCGTTCCCGTCGAATTAACAGGTTTAAAGCCATCGGGGTACTTTTTCCATCCTTTAGGCGGCATAGTTGCTATGTTCGTTTAGGGCTGCTGAAGAAATGAATCAGGATGGCACTGTGAATTCTAACGCGTTTCATAATTAATATGCTATTCCACATCAGAAAGGTAAACCGCCGATAGTATGTTTGCATATTCTGCTATAGGGGTGCCTACACAGGGTCCAGTTCATCTGGACATCTGGAGATGCGAGTCAGAGTATACATATTATAGATAGTCATTAAAATGATAAATCTACAAGTAAAGATTGAGTGCCTTGAATTGACACGTGTTGCTGTATTATACGGTATTGCCCGTACTCTGCCATACGGTTGACCTGCATAGCTTGTTCTACATAATCATGCAGGGTCCCAAGGACAGTTGTTTCCAATTTACGACACTACTAATAAAGTTATCCACTCATACATAGCCTGCATTTAAAGTGGATATGTTGATCTGTTGGATCCTTGCCTGTGAAAAGGCTTGCGAGGGAATATTTATATATATGGGTTTAACTGGTGGCCATGATATGATATCCAACTTGCGAAAACATTTTGGTGAAACGACGCAATCAACGATTTCGCTTTAAAATTTGCACTTTTCAGCTTGTGTCATTCTCCTTCTTGTTCTCATTATTTTCTTTGAAAAACTATTAATTAGCCTTGTTTTGTCTCTTAACGATCCAGTGAACAGGTATTTATTTAGTTAGTAAGGCTTTAAAAGTTACCCTATTTTGCAACCATACGTGAAGTACGCGTGAGGTAGCAGACTGAAAACCACCCCGGCATTTAGAGAAATCGGATCCCGAGCTTTTCATTTATCTACCAATACGTTAGGCCATTTCCCACAATTGTAGTAGACACTGAGATAAAAACCATCATTATCTCAATATCGTACCAACATCTCCCAGCTGCAGAACTATGCCTGTATCACCACCATTGCACCATCCTGTTCCACAGCATCCAATTCCACCATTTCGATCTCCACCCCCGGCAGATATGAGCGGCAATCCGTACGTTCCACAAAACACACAAGGTTGGTCCGGCCAGTATGAGCCCGGTGCTGGAGGAGCAGCTGTGCCGCGAGCTGGCAACATATATCAGCAGGCACAGGCAGGGGCAGTCCCCTCTGGCGCATACGGAGCTCCTTACTCTAATATTTTCAATGATCCAAGTGCGCAAATAGGCATTGAAGTAGGGCGAAATGCACTGAACTATGGCCAGGAATATATCGGTCGAAATATTAACCAATATGTCTCAATATCAGCCTTAAAGTACTACTTCCAAGTGTCGAACTCATACGTTCTAAGAAAAATTCTACTTGTCCTCCTTCCATGGCGTCACAAACCGTGGTCAAGACAGATTCAGAGATCAGAGTCATCTGGTGCTGTAGATGGCTACGCCACTGCTAGAGATGATATTAATGCTCCTGATATGTACATTCCTCTCATGGGGTTTACAACCTATGTACTATTAAGTTCTGTTTTTGCTGGATTACACGGAACTTTCCATCCCGAGATCCTCGGATATGTGGCTTCAAAGGCAACCGCTTTTGTTATTGTTGAGCTTTTAATAATCAAACTTGGCACGTACCTTCTTAGCGCAGGATCTAAGCTGCTGGACTTTGCTGCCTATAGCGGGTATAAATTTATCGGAGTGACCTTTACGATGCTGGTTACCTCCATAATCTCCAATTCAGTTTTAATGTGGGCCATCTTCCTGTACACATGGGCCTCGAATTCCTTCTTCCTCCTACGTTCTCTCCGCTACGTCCTCCTTCCTGATAACAGCTCAGGTTCAATGACGTCAACTTTCAACTCTGGTCAGCGCCAGAGAAGAATCCAATTTCTGTTTTTTTATAGTTTTGTTTGTCAGTTTGTTCTGATGTGGGCGTTAATCGCTTGACTGAGTGGATATCCTGTGAATGTCCCATGCAGTGCAACACCTTAATAATAAGAACAAAACACAAAATAAATAATTCAATAATAAATAAGTCATCTAGACTACCCTTTCAGCCTGTCTTTGATAGCATTTGGAGTCGTCGCATGGTGGCTTCAGCATAGCCAGCACTATTCCGATCGATAGAACCACCGCCATTAAACGATTCCAATACTCCACCTTTTAACAGCGTAGCTGTCTTGACACCTTTAAACTCACTCCCAAGCTTATTGAAGTCCTTTGATACGCACAGTTGTGCCCCATCTAAGCCCTCATATACAATGAGGGCACTGAAAAACTTCTTGCCCTCTCCAGTAGGCATGATCGCCACATTCTCAACATTTCCAAACCTGCCAAACAGTGCTTCGATCTCTTTTTCAGTTGGAGCCGCTGATGAGAGACGCATTCTCACCTTCACTGTTCTCTCTGACTCACTTAGAGGTGACGGAGATACAGATGCTCTTGTGTCATTTTCGACTGCCTTTCTCACATCACCGTGATCTCCGAATTTCCTTTTCTCCATCTTCTTCTCATGCAACTTTCTTCTTTTCAATCCCTCCATTTTCAATAGCTCCACCTTTCTTTTAGTATCCGCAGATGCTTTGGCAAGCTCTACTGCTTGTTTTTCTTGATTCTCAAGATCCTGCTGGAAGCGTCTCCTGCTGATGTTCAGCTCCTGTTGCCTAGCCTCTCTCTGGAGCCAGGCTTTTCGCAGCTGGTCATATGCTTTTCTAAGGTTATCAGATACCAGAGTCTCTAATGCCAAATTCAGATTATGAAATTTTACCTTGGCCTCTTCAGATGGATTTTTATCGGGATGGTACTTTAGCGCAACTCGACGATAGGCTCTTCTGATATCTGATTCTTTACTGTCTACGCTGATCCCAAGAAGTCCATATAGGTCAACTTGGGCTGTAATAGATGGATCCAGCACCTCCGAACTCATTTAGAAATATTATAACTGTTTGCCACCATTTATAGAACGTATATTTCAAAATGTCTCTGCAAAAACCTATCGACTATATGCATGTAAAGCAGCTCCCGTATATATTATATATAAGTTTCCGCATGTTGTCTTTTATCGGACTCTTTACATTCGTGAAAGAGACAGGTGAAATAAATGGTAGATAGATAGATATATGAGACGAGAAATCGCAGATCGAGAAAATAGATAAATAAAGCAATATCCCATTGTTTGATCCATAGTATACCGGAACTGGAGGTAGCGGACGACTGCTTTTGGTCTCTCGGTAAGGTTGGTTTCACCTGTCTTTGGAAACCCATAACTCAGCTTCGATTGTTTAACCCTAACATCCGCTTCTGTGATCTCTTCGAATCCTTGAATGTATATTTATGAAGGTTATACGGTCCAATATTTTATGGACTTTCTTATTTGGGCATTAGATTGCCCGTGAGAACGCGTCTGAACTGCTCAAGACCTTTATCCATGAGTTAGTATCTAATGTCAGCAAAGTTGTGGAAAGGATCATTGTTGGCGACTGCCAACCATGTGTTGCCATACGGGCTGACGAGGACCCAGCTGATCCGAATCGGCAAAGCAGCTTTAGGGTCATTGGTCTGTTTTATCTTTTGTATTATTCCAGCAGTGGAAAAGCACTTAGGAAGTGCGGAATATTTACTATCTTTAATCGCTGTTAGTATGAATGCTGGAAGGAGAGTGGGTGCCATGATTGAAGTATGTGTACTGGCAGTATCAGGAATAGCAGTTGGCTTAGGTTACGGTGCACTCGGTAGATATCTGGCTATACAGATTGGATTACATACTGGTAATTCCACAAAAGCATTAGCTTTTCTGGCTGTAATGGAGATAATTATGCTGGTTTGTATTGGACTAGTCAGAAGTGTCACACCCAGACTGTTCATATTTGCATTTTTAGTCTTTTTGATTGTTCATTTCTCCTTTCTAAGTTCCCTAGATACGTCTATGTCGGAATGGGCTAAAAGCTTCAGCATTCCCTTGTTATTTGGTATAGGTATCTGTTTGTTTATTAACCTTACCATATACCCAGAGTTTGGATCAACGTCTCTTGGTACAACTGTTATAGATGGCCTAAATGAAATTCACCAGCATTTGAACTCATCTGTTGATTATTTTGTGAACTTTACAACGGCTGAGCCGGCCAAGGCGCTGGCTGCTCTTCAGAAGCAGAGAACCTCAATAAGGAAGAAAGTAGCATTGTCTAAAGCTGCGCTTACCGAATCTACTTTTGAAATGACTTATTCGTACATGGCACCAGGTGAGCTGAAACCAACTGTAAAGTTTCTCGGACAAGCATCTGCTAGTACCAGTGCAATAGTGGGCGCCTGCGAACTAGAATATGCCTTATTAGGAGAAGACAGTGAGGAGAAAGAAAGACGAAACATTCATGGATTATCAAGAGAAATAGCCCACGGGGATGCAAATGTTTTGATAACATTCCTTGATAGTGTTCGTGATCCGGTACTCTCACTCGCGAGGGCAATATCTATGAGTTTTAATTGCATTAAGTTAGCTGTGTCATATGGATATGATGTTCCCAAAAATTTGGTTAAAATTATAGAGGACAGCGAACATGTCCATGAAAGTGCGGGCTCGACAACAAGCCGTACCCAGTTCTCTGAATCACCTCTTAGAGTAATCGATATGACACTTAGGCATCTTGTTTTGGCAATATCTAACTATGATGATTCTATTCCTCAAAGGCTTGAAGGAGCGACAATTTTTGAAGCCAACGAATCCTCTGCCATTACTAGCGAAGAGAACAATGAGTCAATACTGCTCCCGCGAGATGAATATTTCCTAGTGTCATCATTTCTACTGAATTTTCGTGAGTTCGCCAACGTCACCTCCAATCTTTTATCAAATTGTCGTAATCTCGTTGAAGATAGGTCAACAAGGGAATCAAAGGGGTTCTTTGGTAGATCTTTATGGTGGTTTCCTCTTTTTACGAAAAAGGTTTTCCGTAAATATTTATGGACCGGAGACGCTGACATTAAAGAAGTTGATGTCGCTAGTGTTCACAGTAAGAAGAGTAACCGAGATAGCCATAATCAGGCGAAACAGCAAACGAATGGCATTCGGGACATATTAGCCGACATAGTCGAGTTTCCCAGTAGATACAGTGTACATGTTAAGTTCACTTTCAAATACACGGTTCTTCTAATGCTGGTTTCTTTTCCTGCTTTTTCTGCTAGCATGAGATCATGGTATGTGGATATTAGAGGCACCTGGGTGGGGTTCGTAGCTAATCTCGTCGTGGAATCTTCTATCGGAGCGGCCGCTACATTGTTTGTGATTCGGACGCTGGGGTTGGTCATCGGATCTGCCTTGGGATACGCAGCGTATGAAGCTGGATGGTCTGCCACAACTACCGGTGGGTCAGTTGTAATGTGTGTTGTTATCGCAGTAGCATTTGTTTTTGGATATTATTTCATGATCACTTCACCATATCCGAAGGCGGCAATGATTGGCATTGTCAGTCTGGGTATTGTTATTTTATCTACTATTTATCCAGTGGTGCCTGGAACAATTAGAGAAAACTTTGCAAAGAGATGTGTAGCAATGCTTGTCGGCGGGGCTGCAGGAGTTATTATTCAGGTGGTATTATTTCCAGTTAAAGCGCGAGTGGAGTTAGTAAATGAGATTGTATCATGTCTGGAATGCTGCGAGAAGCTCGAGGGAATCATTGCACAGGGTATTGGTGGAGGAACATCATCTTCTTTTCTTTCTAGTCATGAGGCATATACGGGAATACAGAAGTTGTGGAAACAGGCAGGAAAACATCTGGCTTTGGCGGAAAGCTATCGTAAGTAGGGGTTGTCATATTTTATCGAACTACATGGTTGCTAACTTAGATCAGGAAATCAGGCTAAGCAGGAACCTAGACTTAAAGGATCGTTCAAGCAGCTGGATAAGATCTTCCAGGAGATAATTTTTGTTTTGCACCAAATCATTGACAAATTTCACAATATCGCCTTCCTAAGACGACAGTACGGGTCCGCTGTTCTCGATGACTTAAGCGTAAGTAATAACCCGCACTAGACTAGACTGAATCTGATGCTAACAACTCTTTGCAGCCATACGTTTATTCGTATCGTAGAGAGGTTTACGGGTGCTTGGAGACAACTTTCAGAGCTTTGGAGGTCGCTTTGATGACGAAGGAGCCGCTGCCACAGTTTTTACCTAGTGCTAGAATTGCTCATCTACGGGTTGTGAATAGGGTGCGAGAAGTTCTTGTAAGTGAAAATATGGCAAGCAGGGATAATAGTCGTGTGGGATCAATGTACAATGATGAATCTCTGGAGATTAAACCATTGACAGAACTTGAAAAGAAGAGTAATATGATTCGACAGACTTATATGGGCTGGTCAGCCACCAGTTCGGCATTGGAGGAGATTATAGAATATGTCGAGGAACTGGCAAATCTCACCAGGCTATTAATAGGAGTTAACAGTTTTCGATATGGATTTCTGAGCCGCCCCTTGAATGCCACCGAGGGCCAGGAAATAAATGGAAGGGCAGAAGATAGGAAAAGTAACTACGACTATAACCAAGATAACGGACAACAATGGACGTCAGTTGCGGCAAATAGCGATCACATATCTGAGAGCCATGAACAGCAGGATACAATATCAGTTCTTGGCAGTCTTCCCTCTGCGCTTCGGCGACGAAAGCTTTCAGCCTTTGATAATAGTATGTCTGGGGAACACAATGTTGGCCCTGAAGCGTCAAATGCTGACTACGATATCTCACGAACTCTTTCTGAAATTGAGCAGGATTATATCGCCCCTTCGAGGGGAGATGGAATTCTGCCTAATCGCCCCTCTCGAGACTACAGTACAGGTACCAGTGATGACGACGAACTCCCATTATCGCTACAGAGGATTGTAACCGGAAGGTACCGAACTGGCCGCCGAGGGAAAATATTCTCTTAGACCCTTATGGCAGCATGATAAAATGGTGAATCTGAGCTAAAGACTTACGAAAACATCTGCGCCCGGTGAGATAGTTAAGACGTGAAAATATGAAGTATATATTTATACTATTATTAGCCTTAATCCAGTTCTATAATTTCTGGAGACGCTGCTCGTTTTATAGCTGCAGTCAAATTATCTTTCTTTCGCTTTCTGCTTTGTCGCAAGGACTGACCAGCTCCTTGGAAATGTATGCTACGACCTGCCTGTTCCTGATTCTCACGGTCTTGTTCTTTTTCAGCATTTTTTAAGGGGGTAAGAGGATAGCCAAAGAAAAGTTGGCCAAATGGGAGATCCAAAGCTGGAGCAGAGGCAGTCAACAATAAGCCTAGGGATTCTTCGGCTGCATCCATCGTTCGAGATTCCTCCTGCTCGGCCAATTCCTCATGCTTAGACTTCGACACTATTTTCCCGGATAATTTCTGACCCTCTCCTCCGAATGATCTCAGTACTTTGATGCTGGAATCGCTAGAAGCAGCAGCAGACGACTTAACAAGCTTCTCATAGCCAATGGTATTCGCCATTGCACCAACCGGGGTATTGAATCCACGAGAAGGGACAGCAGACGACATAGAAGCAGCACCAGAGGCCGGATTTGAGGATCCACCGCCCGCACTGGGCTCGACGTAACCAACCGGTGGCGCAAAGTCCACCTCCAAATCAGTCTCTACAACACAAATGCTATGGTGAGAACTATCAGGCTTGACTTCCAGGACCTTGATAGAATAAATATGGTTGTTATAAGAAATCTGGAAAATATCATCCACTGTCAAAGTACTGAAATGCCGGAGGGCGTTTTCCAAGACCGCCTTCGGATCATATATATCGAGGAAATCTGTCGATTGCGGTTCAATCTTCACAAATGATCCAGACGGTAAATCGATCGACCCAACTTGAATTAACGATCCTGGCCGTAATGCTAGCGTTTCCATCATCCACTGAGGGATATATACTCGGCCTTCTTCAGCTATGAACTCAAGTACGCCAGCGTGGGTAGTCAGCCCAGTTTCCTCACTTTTCAGTTCGAACAACATCGGATAGGTAATATGAAGCATTGTCAGCTTGTTTAATGCACTTGGAGGAATAACAATCTTTCCACCAAAATTGATGTTTTCTCGCTCTTTGCCTGGCATCATCGCTATAGGATAGCAACGGAAATATTGTCTGAATTGCTGCGAACCTGGCCCAACCCAAGAGGGGGGCATATTGAATCCCAATGCCTGGTTGAAAGCTCCAAACTCGAATATGTTAGTCTAGCTCTGCCGGGCGTGCACAGGGGCATTGTCCGCTTACCATTTTCAGTGGAATATGTGCTAAAGCTCTGTCTTAACTTGCCAATGTATGTATTATTTATCATCATCGTTATATCTCCATGCGCACACCACGCAAGAACGAACACATTCAACCCTAACCTCTATCTAAGTAGCCGCTCCATGCTCCATGGTCTGCCTGATTACGGACACACAGTGCCCATAATGCCGCCTAAAAGTAACCAATAATACTATGACATAGATAAAAAGAGAGAGAGGGATCTGCCAATAAGATGAATATAGATATTAGGTACTTCAACACATATCATAGAATAGGAGAACATGCAGAACAGTCAAAGATACGGCTGTTATCCACCAATAATAAGAGGGCACACCGTTAAGCAACAACATGCGCTGAAGTCTATATACATAGTTAGTTAATTAAGGGAGACTTGAATAAATAAATACCTAGGTAACTGGGGTGGGAATGGGATAGCTAAATAAAACCGAGGGTAGACTGGGTAAACTGAAAAGCGCAATTGTGAATAGCCACCGTAAACATTCTCCAATGTGACAAGAGAGATGAATATTTTTTCCGTGTTCAAAGTTTTCCTCAGGATGCATCTGGAATATATTTAAGTCAAAAAATAGTCCAGTCTGTGAAACATAATAAATAGACGATGAATCTGATCTTAATTTTCATTTCTTTGGTTCCCGCCATCAATCTCGATTTCTGTTGAAGGTGGCAAGCCTTTACAACACAGACAACATTATAATGAAAGATATATCATAGAAATCTACTAGAGTAAAATCTACTTGAGTAATATTTGCCCCATTATATATTTGTTTATACAGCTTACACCAATTGGCAGCCGCTAGAAGAACCAAAACGCACTACTAATTTTCCACAGCTTTTCTTGTCTTGTAATAATAATAGTACTACTGACCAGACCTGTTGAAGAAAAGCAGAGAACTCTCCATCAAAGTCTTTATTGTACTATTCCATAATTATGTAAGACAAAAGCGTTAATTGAAAATCTATCTCCATTAAAGGCTACTTACTGGAGCAGGCGGCATATTGCTGACCTTTTCAGTCCTGTGCAACAAATGGTATAAAGCAAAAAACTAAATATAGGACTCGAGAATAAACCAGTTCAGTTACCTATTCAGCAGCGTATTCAGAAGCGACGATATGGCGGATTCATTTTTTTTGCTATTCTCCCTGAGAGTATTTTACGTATTGTATCAGGAAGTACGTGAGCAGTTTTATTTGAGGAGGAAATCAATTCTTGAGCATATACAATAAATAATACGGTATATGTAGCTGAAGCCTAAGAATGTACTATTTTGATAAAACATCCCAGCCAGCTGAAACATGTATGTATATTCCAAAAGGACAAAAATTGTTAGGTCCATCTCCCACCTCAGGGAAATAATAATGGAAGTACAATTAACTTCCGTTCGTTTGTTTTAATAAGTTCCACACAATCTAGCAATTATTTTTTTATTTTGGTAATCAATTATTACATATTATAAAGCATCTTCATCTCGCAGTTCTGGCTTTTTATTTTAAGCCACCTTCCATTCCCCAATAATCACCCAACACTTACGGATTGATTACCTTCTCCACCCTTGGCAAGCAATTATTGTTTTAGGGCTCTTATTAATTTTGCATCAATCCATCTGATCATATTTTCTTTATTTCTGTTGCCTATATATTATATTTTATAAATATGTAAGAGGCAGACGTTAATTAATTATCTCTCTCTTTCTATTTCTGGCTCTATTTATTAGTTATAAAATTCCGGCTGGGAGTTACAAGCCTGTACAAATAATATTTATATAATAAATGCTGCGTATTTGCTTTCGGGCCCCTGCTCATTATATATATCTATAGACAGAGAGAGAAAACAAGTACTCTTGTAATGAAGGAAGGGGCTGGCTACTACTTTCATTACTTTCATATCAGTAATGCAGACTAGAAGTTCTGAGAGTACTGTTGCACTTGTGAGTAAACATCGGTGATTGCAAGAAAAACTGTATTTGTACGCTACATGTCTCCTTTGGACATTAGGGTACTTCTTGTGCTGAACTGCGTGTGTTGTCTGTCTGTTCAGCAATTTACACGCGAAAACAGTTAATAATTTCTTATCTAGATCTGTTATGACCAGATCAATCCTGTTAGCCTGAGCTGCGTGGTAAACAATGTTTTAGAGCGCATGGCATAAGTAAAATTCATGATATCCTGTTGATTATCTTTTCTTTAATTGCTTATGGGCTAAATGGAGATATGGCTTAGCTCTTCCACTGTTATTACTATTATTTATTGAAATAATGTGTATTATCATTTTCATATTATGTTCTTACGTTACAACTGTTATTCTCCATGCCTACATTAGTAAAACATAGATTATTCATATTGCCTAAACTTAAGTCGAAAGTATTAATTTTATAATTAGAAAACCGATAATGACTAGAAATTCAGGGAAGAGGGATCCAGAACATTGTCCTTTTGGCATTTACTAATACATAAGAATACTTGAAAAACGATTGCAAAGATAAAATATTGGCAGAAATGTCTACGGTAGCATTGTTCCCTTACCTTAATTGCTGTCTGATTGAACGTCCTGAATGCGCCTTCCTTTGTATTATTTTACTGTATTATTTCATAATCATGTAAGACAGGGAGAGGTTAATTGATTATCTACCTATCTCGTTTTTTTTTTTTTGACATACCCAGTATTATCGTGACAACAACCCATAGGCCGTGGAGTCTGGCTGAGCAGAACAAGATAGCGAAGTATTTACGTAATAATAGCTCCGAGGATAGAAGACTAATTGTGTGCTACTTGGCCCAAGGGATATATATTTATATATATGGTTTACAAGAGTACGGTTATTCTCATTTATATATATATAATAAAGCTACGGTGACTCCAAGTTATTTGCAAAGGTAATTCGTCGTCTTTGGAAATGTAATATATTTTCTCTAAGACTTATAATATATTTAGAGGTTTCTTAACCCATTAGCATATATGCAATATATATCTTGTCAATTGCAATGTGTGAATTAATATCGTTGGGTTTCTCAATTGCATATCCTCGTAGTATATACAGAATTGGGAAATATATTTAGTTATTACTACTAGTTGCTTATTACCAATATACATATAGAGTGTGCTGTATCTGTTGATATTTCCAGTTTCCGTCTTTCGGTATTTTTTGACGGAATCTGCTGAACGCTTAATGTAACCGGAACGTGGTTGGTTCCTGCAGAAGTATCAGTTAAACTAGTTTTATAAGAGCCCTTCGTTATCCATGATGCTATTGAAAAACGGAGCTCAAATAAGACTGAGATGAAAGACCGAAAAATGGGTCCTTTCAGCAATCTGCTATAGTTGTTGCTCCTTTCCTGATCATTGTTATTATTATTATTATTATTATTATTAGTGTTGCCTGGGCAAAAATGTTGCCTGGGCAAAAATATTCTAAAAGGAACATAAATCCTCTATTTAAAAGTGTATACCGAAATAGTCAACTGTAATCAATAGACTGATAACTCCGGGAACCAGTCAGTTAACAATGGATGTAGGCACTGGAGTAAAACCGGCAGTTAATAAAAATGTTTCTAGGATCAAGCGGCGCCTTTCTTCTGTGAGGTCATAGTAATACGAGAACAGTATAACAGTTAGTTAACTTATGTATGTCTTGAGCCCAAGAAAAGGAAAAATTCAGCTCTGAGTCAGCAGTGTAGGAGACTGTAAGCTCAGTAGTTGTAATGGGTGATGCTTAAACTGCGGGTTAATAGTCACGGTGTATTATTCCCTACTTTTACTCAGTGGAGCTCCGTTGAGCAGAAAACCAGACTTCATCGTTGTCATGTGTAACTGTCAACCACGACGCAAACTATACTACTACTACATAGCAAAGGGGGGCTTTCTAACACCGAGATTTCTTGAAAATCTGTAACGGGTTCAATTATGATGATATACGGTGGTTCCCAGATCACTACAACAAATGTTCATCTTTAGATCTATCTTTATTGGCGAATTTTATGTCGAGTTCCTATCATAGGAGAGATATTTCCACAACACAGAATCCTGCCTTCAAAACCCTTTCTACTAAAAAATGTTCAATAGACGAATGAATGCCCACGGCCCAAATGTCGACTTCTCAGCATCACATTCCTGAGTATTTGCCGGTCAATTAGCGGGTGTCATGTACCGCTCATGTCCAATACCGAAATCAGAATTCATCTTGACTGTCTTAGTCGGACCCCAATCGACTAGGTTCACTGTCCATTACTACCTTTGCTGATGAATATTCTCGGGCTTGATATCTCAATGATACATGCACACCATGCCCTTTCTGTGGCAATGCTCGTCGACAGCGTCAATAAGCTGGAGCATGAAATTCCAAAACACGATTCCGTTCTCGAGGAGCTCTACAGGCCTTGAAGACCTCGTAAAGGTCGCCTGGTGCACAATAATCCAACACCGAACAAGTGAATTTGGCTTCTCCGCCTTCAGTACTACTACTACGATCACAAAAGTAAAGTCAATGTGCTGGATCACATTCTGATGATTGCCCAATCGTTTATGCACCTCCACCTCGTTCAAAGCCTCCTTCGTAATCGGCACAGTTGGATGACTTGGAAATATTCGCACTTGTGCGCTAAGTTTTTTGTTAATAAATGACATTAAACGTTCTTCCTGCGAATTTTCAAGTTACGCTTGCGCACCGGGCCTGGTAAAGGTAAAACAGGGCTCTTCCAGCCAAAGAACCTAGCTCAAGACAACCGATTTTAGTGTTTTAAGACCGCTGGAAAGAACGTCCTCCAGGGCTAGTGTCCCCTCATTCAGTAATATCACCGAGGAGAATCCATATATCCAGGTTTCTGAATATTAGCCGATTAACTTTTCGATGGTAGCTTGAAAGATCAGCCCTATTAAAACTAGACTTCCCCACCTCTTAGGATCGATCAACCCTACTACTGCTCTTCACACGGACATTCCCTGGCTAACTATTCATAGATCCCATTTGAAGCCTTGCTATTGCCACCAAGTCGACGTCCATAATTCATTCTGTGCAATAAGCGTGAACCATGCGTTTTACCTGCTTTACTATTATTATATTGTTATTTTATGACGGCAAGTGTAAAACAAAAGTAGCCAATGTTATATAATTCAGGAACGATGACAACAAATGCAAGTAATATGAATGAATATCTAAAGAGCGTGTGCCAATCTGCTAAAGTTAGTTTTAATATATGGCAGCTGCATCTAGGAGAGTGCGCAATAGCCGAGTGCAAACAGACACACAAGTACTTGTACCTGCATAGCACGAACTAAGCGGAAAATTCTGGGGAACATTTGTTCTAACTTTTCGAACTCTCTTAAATACTTAGAGACTTCATTTTAAGATTCTCGACTCCAAATTAAACGCTCCCAACCCAGATTAATTCTCAGGGCTTCTAATCTTAGATGCCAACTCTCATTAGCTTTCAGAATAGAGCTCAAGATCAAGATCGACTAATACATATACCGGTGGGTCATTGAGATTTATGGAACTGGCAAAAACTATGTAAAACGCTTCGCATTGCGTATACACAATTGCTCTCTAGGATTCCTGATATACGGCATACTTCTGCGTAGGGCGCCCGCGACATGAAGTCTGCGCTCTACACCGATGTCATGTTATACCTGTCGTGTTCTGCCTCCTAAGGTTACTAATACCACTCAAACTTACATCATGTTTACTTTAAGAATAACGGCAGCTGGTTTAGTTCTATATGCGGAAGAAAAGAGCCGGAAAGGAGGAAGATACGGGTTGACTGCCTAATTAGGACTTCACATGCCATCATCATGCATGATTATCACCAGTACCACGCACGTACAATGAAATTGGCCGGTAACAGCTTTCACCCATGAAATGACAAGTGTTTACTGATCTGAAGAACAATTTGTGAAAAACCTTCAAATTTTCTCTTTAACTGCCTGCCCTGGTTTTGCTGGCTTCAGGACTTTGTGTCGCCTGAAGTGTGTATGTCAGTCAGATCTTCGCTTATCTTATCAGGAAACGCATTCACATTTGTAACCTATTAAAGTAGCACGTTCTTCACACGTTCTTCACACGCTCGTTTCAATAAAACGCGAGCTATATCTGGATAATTCACAACGGCTATGGTGGTCTAAGGGTGAAGCACTTCTGTATCCCTACTTTCCGCTGCTCCCTACCCTCTCTTTACCCATCCTGCGATTATGGACTATTTGTTATTCGCAAATACCATTCATTATGAAGTTTGCCAAAAGGTGGGTAGAGCTTTAACTATTTGTCGACTGATCTCTAGATGCGGCTTCTGGCTGATGTTGTTTCATACTAACGTGGTTTATTAGTTTGCAGAGGAATCAAGTTCCCGAATGGAGGTAAGTCTGTTTGGTTAGGAGGGTTTGTATCGCAAACAGAGTGACATGTTTAACGATTTTCAGCCTATCGTATCTCAATTACAAGGGACTCAAAAAGATTATCAAGCAGATTAGCGAAACTAGAAATGAGTCAGGAGATGGACTTAGTAATATGTCTCTGTCGGCTGTTTCGTTAACTTCTACTTTATCTGAAACAGCGCTGGCTCCCTTTTTCTTCGTCCTCGATAGAAACGCCGAATCAGTCGACTCCTTTTTTAATTCTAAATTTGCCGAATATTGTCGTCGCCTCAAACATGTTGAGGAGAGATACTCTCCAAATTCTTTGAATCCTAAATCGCTGGATTTCGAAGAGCTGGAAGATTTGATGGGTGTGTTAGTTGAATTACGCAGCCAGTTCCGCAAACTGCAATGGTATGCAGAAGTAAATAAGCGAGGTTTCGTTAAGATTCTCAAGAAGTTTGACAAAAAGATCGGTACTCATACCCAAATGAAGTACTTGACATCTAAGATCTCTATCCTCCCTTTTGCGAATGGTGCGCTGATCGATGATAAACTGGTGGATGTAAATAAATACCTAACTAAGATATCTCCGCTGGTATCTTCGAGAAATGAGGAAAATGATACCAAGGATCAGGATGTTTCTGAGGAATTCGATTTCCTGGAAATGCATCCAAGAAGTGAAGGAAACACCACCTCAGATACTGGTGTAGTGGGTGAAATGAAAATGGCTATTTCGACCGATGACTACGATACTCTTGAGGAAACCATCACTATGGGTCCATCTATACCTCAGAAAGTCTTGTTGTCGTTATTGTTCAAGGCCATATCTCTCAAGGCCACCGGTTCCATAAAAGTTTTATTAGCCCATATTGAGACCTTGAATGAGCCTGCAGAACTTAATGGAAGAAACGTCATTCATAGGATGATTATTAATCATGGTCGCCAGCGAAATAATAGAGTGGACTCAGCAGAAACCCCTCCAAAACTAGGTCAGCCTACATTTGAGGGCCATCAGAGCATGAATTTCCTTAACCCTGCTGTAGTGCCACATGCCGCAACCAATCTCATGAAGGCCCTGGGAAGTGATGGAGAAAACTCTAGTGATGATGAGGCGGTTCTTGAATTATTTCTGAGCTGTCTTGATGATACGCAGCGCCAGTCGATTATCGCACGAGACCACCACAAGCGTACACCGTTGCATTATTCTGCCCATTATGGTCTTAAGCTGATGACGAGTGTGTTACTAAGCTATATGCAGAAATGGGGATATTTGACGACCAGCATCGTAGGAAAGGAGTGGAAAGACAGCGAAGATATTATTCCTGTACAGCTGTCCGTTTCAGGGAATCATCCAATGACCACAAAGGTGTTACTAGATGTCATTCCCCCTAACGCCGCTATAAAAGAGCAGTTTGGCAGAGAACTATTACCAATTGCTTCTCAGTTGGGTTCTCAGAAGCTCCTGGAAGTATTATTAGACTATGGCCTGGATATCAATTTCACAACATATAAGCTGAACAACGAGACTCCATTATTTATTTGCTCAAAACTCAATCATGTCGAAGCCGTTCAATTTTTGATTGACAGACATGCTGATACGGAAATAAGCGAGCATACTTATGGATGGACCCCAGTATTTGTTGCTGCCGTTGAAGGTTTCCGTGAAATTGTTAGTATCCTCCTCGCTGGTGGTAGTCGAATAGATATTGTGGATGGATCCGGATGGAACGCCATGGAGCATGCGTGTTTAAGAGGTCATTTGGATTTGGTAGATGTTTTGAAACCTTCTACCCAGTTTAGACCCCTCTTCGGCAATGAAACCAGTGGTTCCGATAGCGATATATCCACGACAAGCATAACCACCGCAAGATCTGGCAAGAGCTTTACGCCTGAGTCGTCAAACTCATCTTCGTCGGTAATTGACCCTATTAAAACTTTCGGTCACAGATATCTCAGAGATAAATCGTTGGTTCTTGTGACCATGGGCACGACCGATATAAGACAGATGGCTAATCCAGTTCAGCTCGATCGAGTTCCGTACTCCAGGGCACATTCAACTCAGCTTGATACGGCCTTGTCTCTAATTGTATCAGCAAGCGGTTGCGTTGGAGAGCCCGTGATCATCGATTTACCAATTCCTGATTATGGCTTATCTACTGAGCCACTATCATTCTACACGGATGATATAGAAAGGGTGAGGCTCTATTTTGATTTGGTCCCTACTTATTCTGGAAATCGCAAAAAGGTCGTTGGCCGTGGAGTCGCGCTATTGTCCAGCATCTACACTCCGATTGGCCGCAAAAAGCGTAGTCTGCATCAGACTGTGACATTACCAATCGTCGAGTCCGAGACTTTGGAGGTCCTGGGTACTGTCAAGTTTGGATTTTTGATAGTGACCCCATTTGATCATCCTAAAATGGGTATAGAGAAATCTGCCACTTATTGGAAGTCGTTGATAACGACCCGTGTCATTGGCCACCGCGGACTGGGCAAAAATACAAGCAAAAAGAGTTTGCAGTTGGGTGAAAACACCCTGGAATCATTCATTCAGGCCGCAAGTTTAGGGGCTAGCTATGTTGAATTCGATGTACAACTGACAAAGGACCATGTGCCGGTTATCTATCATGATTTTCTAGTAGGGGAAACCGGAATAGATATTCCAATGCATTCGCTTACACTGGATCAGTTTCTAGATGCTGCGCGACCAAAGGTAGTCCCTTCCTCCATATCTCCAGTAGGGGGAGGTGGCCCTGCAAGAATGCCCTCGCCTGATAGTAGGGCCCCTCGACAACGATCGCAATCAGTATTTGTAACCGGATATGGAGAGAGAGAGGATGAATATGATGAGATGAGTGAACGAATGAAACATACAAGGGATTTCAAATTGAAGGGCTTCAAGGGAAATTCCCGGGGCCACAGCATTCAGTCGCCGTTCACAACATTGGTGGAGGCCTTTAGAACTTTACCAAAACATGTTGGATTCAATATAGAATGTAAGTACCCAATGCTGGATGAAAGTGAAGCAGAGGATATGGAGGGTTTTGCGTTTGAGCTGAATTTGTGGTGCGATACAGTATTGAAGTGTGTCTACGATTATGCTGATGGAAGAGACATTATCTTCTCCAGTTTTCACCCCGATATTTGCTTGATGCTATCGCTGAAACAACCGTCGATTCCTATTCTATTTTTAACGGAGGCTGGTACTGCTCCAATGGCTGATATCAGAGCCTCTAGTTTACAAGAAGGAATCCGATTTGCCAAGAGATGGAATCTATTGGGAATTGTATCAGAATGCACACCTCTGATCAAGTGTCCTCGCTTAGTCAATGTTGTTAAAGCATCTGGATTGGTCTGTGTTAGTTATGGCGTAGACAACAATGATCCCATTAATGCTCGTCTCCAGATGAAGAGTGGGGTGGATGCCGTAATTGTTGATTCTGTATTAGCTGTTCGTAAGGGCCTGACTGCTGAGGAGACCGCAAGTGATGATAGTCGACTGGATGGCGATTTCTTGCCTGTGGTATCTGAATAGTCTAGTCATAATTCTTCTTGGTAATAGGAGGAGGTTTAGATTTGAGTGAGAATTGGTAATATTATCAAACATATAATTTGTTACATGTCTCTCCATGCAGAATGTCATTTGGTATGTCATGTTGATTTGCTGGATATATAGTTTTCATATCATTATGCATGTCTAATGTATGTACGCGGTGGATAATAAACTCCTGGTCGCTCGGCTTAAGCGACCTTCTACGAGACCAGCTCAGATCGTATCAAAAACGCATAGCTCGACTCCATTTGCCGTCTATTTATATATTAGTCTTTGGCTATGCACATGAGAGCTTCAAATAGAATTTATTAGCTACGAACATAAAAAAAAGCTGGCGAATAGTACGAAGTCATAACGGAGGAACAGAATTTCCTAGACCTAGGATTTCTCATAAGCCGGAGGGGCCGAGGGTGCGGCAGCCGAAGTCGAAGGGGCAGCTGATGCATCACCAGAGATAGCAGCTGCTTCTTTCTGTTGTTTAAGAGTCGCAAGACGACGAGCCTCAGCATGCACATCAGCAGCATTCTTCACAATATCAGTATAGTAAGAACGGACTTTTGAACCAGTACTAGTACTCAACGCTTGATCAAGATATTTAGATACTTTGGCATGGCCATGACGCAAATGATCGGAGATTCCATAGGCCTTGTTAGTAGCCTCGGCCTTGTCTTGGATGTGATACTTCTTATCCAAATCAGTCACAAACGAGGTAAAACGGCTTGAGATTCCATGCTTCTGATCAAGCTCCAATCCGCTGGCTATAACCTTATCGCCCAAAATATATCCATGGCTAAGATATTCAGCTAGAATCACAGCACGAGGCTTATACTCTTGACCAATATCGTCATCGTGACCGGGAGTGGTCGATTCGGCCTCATGAGCCAAAGAGTCCTTTTCACTGGCAGCCAGCGCATCGGCAGTTGCTTCTACTGTGACCTTGTGGCCAGCCAATTCGGAGTCACTCAAAAGAACTGCGGTCTTGATAGCGGCAGGCTTGGCAAACTCAACAGTAGCGATTTTACTCGAGCCATCGGAAGAGGGAGCTAACGAGACATTGGTGACTTTGCCACAAAAGCTGAAAAAATCACTAACCTGAGCTTCTGTCGTTGCAGAGCCAAGTCCATTGACAGTAATAACATTAATAGGAGACATTTTTGACAATATACTTTTTTCAATTTAATGTAATCAATGATAAAATGTTTAATGAAGAAAGAAAGGAAGAACAGAGCAACGGATCGGAAACAAATACTGAGGGAGCCGTGCGAGAGAGTCTCTCCACATATGGCGGAGCACGAATATGTGGAGGCGTCTGAGTGACCGCCGCACGTGGGAGATGATATGAGATATTAACAACCGACCCCTTTTCACATGCGTTTCATGTCATGCATTTTATTGTCTGAATTTGTGAGGGTTTAGCTCAGCAGGGCGGTTGCAGTACATAAGCGAACGGGTTCTAACTGCATAAAAATCCAGAACGCCGCCTGTCGCACTGTTGTTCATGGCGTATTGTTCATAAAAATGCGCGAGCAAACGCGTCTTGAACATGTTTTTAAAACAATAGCTACCTCATTTCAATCTGGCTGCCTCCCTCCCGAGGGTCTCCTTCAGTCCTGACATGCAACTTTTTTACCCACACTCCCATCTAATGTGCAAATCCTGTCAGCGGTTACCCCTTGAGCCTCATCAACCCACTGAGCCACTTCGAGCTCAAAGTTCTCTCTCTCTGAGATCTGGCATAAGACGAGAAGAGCCAAGCCAATTTGAGAGATACGAACGAAAGGCAGGCTTCCCTAAATGCAGTAGATGTCACACAATTGGCCATAAGATGAACTCGAAAGTATGCCTCTTACGATTGCATTATATTTATTCTATAGACCCTTGAAACAACATAATAATATACTTTTTGTTTGTAGCGTCGCGCGGACAAACACGATGAAGGAAATCACACCCTTTAAAAAGATGACACACAGGATAGTCTGCGTGCACATTATTGGCATGCAGATCGTACTTCGCATGTTTCAGTCAACAGTACACATCATATTGCTACTAGTAATGTTATGTTGACGACCCAGCCTGTATACACCTTATACATAGTGTACATAACTCGATCCTCAAGCTACGGATACATTTATACCCATAAATGGTGCCAAGTGTTTTTAAGTTTCTCTACTCTACTCTGGCTCATTGCCCATGATCGCCGATCGATCAACTGCAAGAACAATGTTAAGAAGAGATAAGATAAGATAAGAAGGGTATGCGCGGAGCTAGCTCTGCTCAGAGCCAACCAAAAAGATGCCGGGAGTAAGGCTTCCCGTAGCTCATAATCTCCATGGATCCTAGTAAGCGCGCTCTCTTAGGCCCAAAACGTGGCATTTACAGGTAACTTACTCTAATACCGTTTACTTGCCTGCAGGAACGAGCATGCAGGGCTTGCAATTTTTTTTTTGCAGACCACACATACGGCTGTCAGACTCAGGGGAAAGACCCCAGAGAACACCCAACGAGTTCTTTATTGCCTAGCCGCATATCCCAGATTGTTTACATTTGTGTATAGGAGAGTGCTCGCCCAACCGCATCACCACGTTTCCTCCTGTTTCTTCTCCACATAGTTTTTCCTCTCTGATTGAATTGTTTCTGATATTGTCTGACCCAGCTGTCTACCAGCGTCTACGAAAATCGATTCTATCTTCGTTAGTTGGCAGTATTCTAGCCTTTAGTGCAAGTAAGTCTATTAACAGGCGCTTGGTAGGAGTAGTGCTGTCCGAACCGAACGTCGATTTCTGAATTGTTTCAGCTTTAAATCAGCCTTTATAACCAGCGTTTACGAAAAACAATCCGACCTTGGTAAGTTTCCCGTGTCATTCTGTTTCAATTTTTTGAGTTGGTGTTCTTGCTTCCGCCTCAGTCTGCTAACGGTGGCGCGCTGTAAAATAGCATTCCCATCTAGTATCAAAAAAATCTCTCTCTTCTCCAGCACGGCAATGAGTGGCATAAGTTCCTCGACCATAAACGCGGCAAAAGCTGAGTCCGAAAACGGTACTCAATCGGGTGGTACTGTAACCAGATTTCCAGACTTTTTTCAAAAAGCGTTCTCATTTATTGCTAAAAAGCTAGGTAATAAACCATTTGAGCTGGTTGCAGCCACAATGTATCCCGAAGATGCAAAAGCTTTGTACGCATGCTGCATGCTGCATGTTGCATGTAGACGCCTGCAGACTCTTATCCAAGGATACCTTGGGGCCAGTTGATTCTTCCGGGGCTTCTCACTATCACCGGCAAGCGACACAACCTAAATATCGATCCTTAGGGTGAATAAAATTGGAACAAGACAACGACCAAAGCTCTCGGGTGGATTATTATTCCATTGTTCTTTTGCGCGGTCTACCGTGAGCAGCATTTTTCACTGGTCCACTGGTTTACTGCTTTTGGTGCCTTGCCGCTTTTTACCTTACTGAGTTGTCTTCTTTACGGCGCTTCTATTAGCCTAGGCATATAAAAAAGCTCATTGGGTCAGCAGAAAGAGGGCAGCAGGACGTAGGCAGGAGGTAAGTTTTGCAGACGGTACTAATTAGATTAGGCCTGTGGCATTCATTCTTTGTACTGGTCGATTTATTAGCCCAAGCATATGCCCTTTGCTTTGGGGTGGTCGATAGGTAGGTAGCTGGGTAGATAGCTAGACATGGATGCACACGACGCTCATAGTAAAATTTGTCGCGTGATAGATGTAACATATTTCTCTCTTCTTATCTTCTTCGTTTATCATTTCATGTGAAACTTGACATTCGTTGGATCAAACTACCAATAATTTATTACCTTTACTTATTCCATTTGTATTCCATTTGCTAGTGTTTACAAAAGGCGTAAAGTGGATAAATAATCATAGGAAATTTTATTATCAGAGATTTGCTGAAGCCAAACAAATTCCGAACTATTATTTCGCTATTTGAAAGAAACACAGTCAGTTTCAAGATTCAGATAAGAATAACTCATCTCTTGCTGCTCAAGCAGGGCCAGCTCTCGTTTTCTTGTTCTACTCGTATAGATAATAATTGAGTTGCTGCCATATTCTGTACTCTTGTCTACTTGTGTCTTCTACTGTCTTGCATTTATACTGATCACTGAAGACTGACATCTGTTCTCTGTCTACTGTCTACTGTCAGCTGTCTGCTGACGCCTGTTCACTGCCCACTGCCCACTGTCCACTGCTTCCAGTATACTGACCACTTACCACTTTCTGTCCCACGTTAACCCAATGATTCGTTTATCTATTAATCGCCCTCGGACCATCATCATATGCGTTGGCATCCTATTGCTTATTAGTTCCACATTAATTGCCACCTACCGTACTGATGATATTGACTCGCCTTGGACCTTGATATCATCTTCATTCTCGAATTCGGCCATTGGCTCTGCGAAATCCCCTGAATATGCACGTGTGAATATTGAAACACTTGGAAACGGGGGTTTCATTCCTAGCCAAGATTCTTATGATCGTTACGAGTCTGTTGAAGTTTGGAGAGCTTCTGATTCTTTTGCACCTACTTATGATAGTCCGGATAGCCAGCAAGGCAAACTGAGAGCTTCCATTAGATTTGAGAATATCGATGGTAGACCCAAGGTTCCTCCCCAGTCTTCTTATGCATCTACTGGGGACTACTTGAAAATGCCTCTGGTAGCTGATTACCCTCCTAATGCTGAAAAAATCTTTCTCATGATTAAGACCGGCTCATCGGTTCTATGGGAGAGGCTGCCGGTCCATATGTTTACTACTTTGACAAAAGTACCTAATTTTGCCATCTATTCTGATGCTCCTGGTTCTATTGGCGGGTATGAAGTTATTGATATATTGGCCAATGTGACAGCCCAATCGCGTCTTCGTCCGGAATTTAAAATGTACCGTGACCAGCGTTTACTTCATGATACGCATGCAAACATCGCATTGACTGACGTCCAGGGTAAAGACAGCTGGGACCTTGATAAGTTTAAGAACATACCCATGTTGGCACATGCGTGGACCGTGTCTCCAAATTCGGACTGGTTTGTATTTATGGATGCAGACTCTTTCCTTTTCATTGATAATCTCGCCGCGATGTTGAGTGAGATGGATCCTGATGGACCTCTATATATGGGCCGGCGTGCTCTCCGAGGTTTCGCCCACGGTGGCAGCGGGGTGGTGTTGTCCCGTAGAACAATGCAGGAAACTGTTGGAGTAGATCCCCAAGGAGTTGCGGAAGCCTATGAGAACCGTACATTTAACGAATGTTGCGGTGACCTCATGGTGTCAGTTCTGGTAGCAGACCGAACAGACACTAAAATGACCCCGCACCCTGGATTCAGAGAAGAATCGTACTTCAGGGAGGTGTTCGAGGAGTCTGCCTGGTGTAAACCTGCTATGTCGTTCCATCATTTGGTGCCTCATGATATCGAAGTATTGTGGGAATACGAGCGTATCAAACGATTACAGGGCAAACCCATTTTGTATGCCGACTTGTACCGCGACTTTGTTCTCCCTTATATTGACCATCGTATTGAAAACTGGGATAACGGAGCTAGGGCAACCCTCATTTCATTGAAGAATGACAAAGAAAAGGACATTAAACCGAGCACCGATGGGGGCCCAGAGGTTCGTCCGTACGAGTCTTTGGAAGCATGTGAAAAGCACTGCAAAACTCTTTCCGATTGTTTAATGTATAGATACCATGCGAAGAAAAACGAGTGCGCCGTTGCGCCTCACATCAGGCTCGGCCAGCCTACGCATGATTTCCAGAAGTCTGCTCTCAAGTCCAACAACCAAGGCATGGTTTCCGGTTGGATGATTGAACGGATCCAAGATATGCGCAACAGAACAGAGTGCGATGTGGCATACCGAACTGAAGACGCCATATATAAAAAGGAAAATGATAGGACCGAAGGTTGGCTTCGGCGTGAAGACCCGACGATCCTCACTGGCAAGCCCATCGCAGATGGGGCTTGATGGCCTCTTTGCTGTATATTTCTTTTACCTAATTGATTTTGATTTTTCTCGTTATACGTGGTACTGATAGGGTTCCCTCCTCGTATTTGGATGGGGTGCTGACTCCGGCAGCTGAGCTTGTGCGTGCCCGGAATAAGAGCTTAGGATTGGCAAGTCGTGAAACCGGAGCTTATGTTTTCCTCGGCAGGTAGCGATGAATTCGACTCTGCCGTATCCGTCGTTGCCTGCCAATGCCATGTATCTTAACTGTTCAAGATGTGGTCGAGAAGTTATAAGAGTAGACATTTTACGCTCGATTCTTAAAGGAAAATTGCTTAACGGCCTGCAGCTTTGCATAGCCAGAATCAAATGCCAAATAATCCGCCCTGGACAGGGTTTACTAAATGGAAACTATCGACATAGTTCATGTAGAACGTTTCCTAAAACTATACCAAGCTTTTTCTTAGGACACGCATTCATGGCACGCTCTAGTAACGCTATATCAACATCACTGGCATCACAATATAAAGCAGTGTCATCGTATTTTGAAAGATTCTTTTTTGCCCATACGAGACATAAAAGTCCATCGGTCAATGTTCTATCTTCAAAGTTCCCGTTGCCGTAAACAATTACATCGCTACACTCGACTGATAGTTCCAGTTCAACTGCTCTAGGTAGGAAAGCTTCTTGTGTGATCTTCGAGATAAGCTGTCCTGCTGTGAAGTCCGAGTTCTCTGGATCTTATTAGATAGCCTGGCTTTATGTTTACCTTCAAGTTTTCTTGCGAATAGTGTGAATGTATTCCAAGTATAATGGAAGGATGTTCTATCATATGCCAGAACTGGTAAATACATCAGAGATTCAATGCTTAAATAAGAACGTAATGGGTTCTCAATAGGGTCATAATAAATATGGGTCAATGCGTCAGATAGATGTGACACGAAGGCTAAATTTGCTTCATTGTCCGAGGAAGTTTCAACTGTGAAGCAGTCATTCGAATAAATCTTTTTAAAACAATATCCGATAAAAATTGTTCCACAAATTGTTTTTTCATGAACTGTTTTAATATTAGTTGGATCGCATGACACAAAGAACTGAAAGATGGACAGTTTTGTCCAAATGCTAAGGGTATGTCTTGTTAATAGTTGGGGGTAATATAATGCAGATTTTTGTCATATCGTACTAGGACTATTCTCTTTAATAAATAAGCAGGCAGATTTAAAATCTGAGCATGGTTGCCGCGACTCCAATACAAAATTCACTTGTGATATTAAATAATTCGTCTCTTCATCAGACAGTCCTAGTTCAGTTAAAAACTGTTGAGCGACCGACATTTGATTCATTTGAATGAGTCCCTCTACGATATCACCAACGGCAAAATCGTGCGAAACTTTGTCACTTCCATTAGAACTGGCGCATACGGGCAACAATGATTTCGATAGAGTTGTAATAATACCATGAACGGGCAAGTTTTCTAGTAATACTAATAGTGCAGGCTTGATGAGATTATTTTCAGACAGATAGATACTGAAAAGCTTTGATACGCTTTCGTTCAAATTACTTCTTAGCATCCCATTGCCTATTCCCGCATATAATTTCCATAAAATATGCGGTTCAGCTAATTCAGTTACCAGACAGTTGAATTGTTCTTCTATTAGAGATGAGGTCTTCTTTACGGTTGCTGTATCGTTTGCAGAGCTCTAAACTTCCAATTCACTTCTCATCTTTATACGTGAAGAATTCGGTAATATCTCACAGTCCAGTAAGTCTATCAAATCTCGCAGATCCGTTTCGTTCACTCCCTGGTTATCTAGCCCTGTTGCTTCTTCGTCGAAAACGTAGGATCGAACGATAAAAGGGCATTTCTTATGCCTCTCGTTATCATACTATCCTGTAATTTGCAATGAGAGCCATCATTAAAATTAATCTTAGATGAAGAAGAAACCCTAGAAGAAGATAGTTGCCTATTAGTAGCAGATGCTCTGGTTGAAGTATTTAATGGAATCAATTTTGGATAAAAATGGTGATGACCTTGTAAGCCATGATCAATCTGACAAGAATCAAATGAGGGCCTCCTCGTTCGGTCTTATATGTCTCTGACAGCAACGCACGTCGGCCGTATTAATACTCTTCCAACATTCCTATTGTGTTTCCTGGCTAACCGTGAAGACCGCATCACTATTGGTCTCATCCTGGCACCAGCAAATGACATTGATAACCAGAATTTAACCTCCTTGTCACCACCTTTCTCCGTATCTTCATAAATAGAACATTCGGTTTATCTCTTCGGCTTAAATATAAGCTATGATTAATTTTAATGATGGTTCTCATTGCAGATTACAGGATAGTATGATAAGAAGAGGCATAAGAAATGCCCTTTTATCGTTTGATCAGGCTAGTCGAGTCAGTCAACGGCGCTACTCATGGAGCCTCAACTTATTGCCGGGTCGACGGCTCGACTCGAGGTGCTTCTCGTAAGTGTCGTTGACTTATTTTTGAGGCTCTAAGTCCCACAAATCCTCATGGAACTCTTTGAACGGATCTCGATCTTCTCTGCGCAGTTGATTTCAGGGCTTATGGGGTCAGTCCTTAGAATTTTTCGTGCTCCTTGGTCTTCAAATAATGTGAAGTTAGTTTGGGAATGAGAGTAAGCACATATCAGAAAGGAGAAAAAAATGCCAAAGCCAGATGGGAAGCATAGAATGAGACCAGTGATGACCAGGATAGTCGTAAGTCCGATATTGATCCCCCGACAAAAGGTTAAGAAATATATATGCACGTGATATGCAATAAAGTCACATGAATTCAAATTCTGAAAGCCTATTGAGTTTTTGGCGGCAGCCTATTAATATTTTTAATATATTAAATAAGCCAGCACGCGTTGGACGCGCGTCGCCGTCTTTCAAATTGCTATCACCACTCCTAAGCTCACACGCTCCAACACTCAACGAATCAATGTCATTTTTCAAGAAAAGAGAACAACAGTCAAATGTTACTGGAGGAACAAGCTCTACACAGACAAAAAATGCTCCCTGGGTAGAGAAGTAGTAAGTATCCGTCTCATAATGAAGTCAAGAAATGTAGAAATTTCAGACTAACAGAAAAGCCGACCCAAAAACCTCAGTGATATCTCCGCTCAGGATCACACAGTTGCAGTACTGAAGAGAACTCTTCAATCAGCCAACTTGCCTCATATGCTCTTTTATGGCCCTCCAGGAACCGGTAAAACGTCGACTGTCCTGGCACTTGCTAAGGAGTTGTATGGTCCTGAGCTTATGAAAAGTAGAGTGCTAGAACTGAACGCATCCGATGAAAGAGGTATCTCGATTGTTCGTGAAAAGATTAAGACATTTGCCAAGACAGTAGTTTCAACACCATCAGAGTACCAGCGCAACAATTATCCGTGTCCTCCATATAAGATCATTATCTTAGATGAAGCCGATTCCATGACCAGCGATGCACAATCTGCATTACGGCGAACTATGGAAACATATTCTAAAATTACCAGATTCTGTTTGATCTGTAACTACGTCACAAGAATAATTGATCCGTTAGCATCTCGTTGTTCTAAATTCAGGTTTAAACCTCTTGACCAATCAAATGCCTTTCAGAGACTACAGTATATTGCTGAGCAGGAAGACGTCCGTTATGATGACGAAGCTCTGACGAGGCTGCTAGATGCTTCAAATGGTGATCTGCGTAAGGCAATTACGCTCCTTCAGTCTTGTTCTAGACTGATCAGCTTCCCAGCTCAGTCAACTGGACTTAATGGATTGAATGAATCCGATTTTGATGACGATGATATAGAAATGATTGACTCCGAGGTTAAGTCTACTGGTAATCACAGTCCTCCTAATGTGGAGCACAAGGTTACAGTGTCGACGGTAAATGAAATTTCAGGTACTGTTCCTGAAGATATAATAGATAAGCTGATTTCAGCATGCCGGACAGAGGCCATCATCGACAAAGTCTTTCAGTCAGTACAGAGTTCGGTTCAGGAAGTCATTTACAGTGGCTGGAGTGCATCGCAATTGATTAGCCAGATACATGACAGGCTTCTCAACGATGAATATATAAGTCCGTCAAAGAAGAATGACATTTCACTGATACTATCTGAAGTTGATAAAAATTTGAATGATGGCTCTGATGAACATCTATCACTTCTTAGTACAGTGACTCGTATATCTCGCACTTTAGTCAACTGAGTCTAGAAAAAGATATGTATTGCTACTAAAATTTTGTGTATATTCTAAGTCATATCATATCCTCATGATACCCATTCCACTTATCAATTGATGTCGCATGTCTGAGTGTCGGTCTTCCATGCGGACAACTCCATGGCTTATTCAGTTTGGATAATCCCTTTACGACCCTTTCCATCGTACTCATACTTAGCGCTTGGCCAATCATAATGCTACTCCTACAAGCTCTCATTGCAAGCATAGAACGAATTTTTGAACAACGCACAGACTTATTACCAGGGCTTTCACCAATCAGATACAGCAGTTCGCTAAGGTCCGTTTCATCGAAAACAGTATTTTTACTGAATGGTAAAGAAATCAGCTTGCATTGATTTCCTGGCTTTGCATCTTCATCAACTTGAACATTAAAGCCATTCTTTTCCAGTATCGAGATGTTTTTGATGAGCACTAGTTCTTCTACTGCAGTTAGATTCAGCTGTCTAGGGACAACCAATGGCTGATGTTGTAAAACAGTCTCTTCTTGTAGCCTTTCAAAATTTGTCTTCTCGTCGCTTGCATGCTGATCAACGATGAATAAGTCTGCCGTGCCGTCATTATTTTTCTTAGAGACAATTATGAAACCCAGATTAAACTGTCCCACGACCTTCATAAGCCCAAAATCGTTCTTTTGTATGGTCATATTGAGTCTCTGCTCAATTTTTTCTAAGCTGCCGTCGATATCAGCCCTACTGACAGACAGTTTTAAGCGTTTACGTGTATCAGATGTTCTCAGTTCTGAGCGAGCACGGACAACAGACTTCCAACCATTCAAAACCTCATTGGTTGAAATTTTAGCTGTAATACGAGACGCGAAAGTCTGATATTTCGACGAGAACGAAGAAAAGGCGAGCCTGGCTTTTAGTTTGGGATTCTCCACTATGGACTCCGATGGTATTACGATGGCATTCACAAGAGAGCCGGAAGATGAATATGCTACGCTAGATGTCTGAGACTGAAACTCGTCCCCCGCAATGTCAAGCGCTCTGGATCTGCTTCTTTTTCCTAAATTAGTGGAGGTCGATGAAGTAGACGGTGAAATTGGCACCTCAGTTGGCTCTGATTGGCATCGGCTGGAAGGCGTAGAATCACAACGACCAACAGTATTATTTTCATTTTGAACATAAAGAGCATTCTGTTCAACATCAAGGGGTGATTGAGTTCCGGTATCAAGACCTGAATATTGTTCATCCTTCTCCTGTTTCGCAAACAGGCTCTCTACTACGTCAGGCGAGTGTTGATTCTCTGAGACGTTTTCATTAGTTGGATCAATATCGGATTTTTCGGATTCGTTGCTACTAGTATGGTCATCATTGGTCTCATTCTGTGCTTCCCATTGGGCATCTTCTTCTTCTTGGACTTTTCTATCACTCCCGCTGTCACTCTGATCATTTGCTCTGTCACCAGTGTGCTCAGCTTCAACAGAATCTCTCTCTTCAATCTCAGTCCTCGAACCAACGCCAGAACTAAACCTGCTGGCCAAAAACGACAACTTGGATTGAGTTCCGCTTTTAGTGACAGCTTTTTCTTGCCTTCTGGGAACGGTAGTAACAGAAGATTCAAAAAATTCCATAAGCTGCTCCTTGAAACACTCTATTAACACTGCTTCCTGGTGTAATAAAATTGTCCGTTTGTCCGGCGATACATTAACATCAAAACTCGATTGATCAAGGATTAGATTGCAGATGACAAATGGAGACTGAGTAGTATTAAATTGACGATAGACTTCATTAATTGCTTTCGCAAACCTAGGAAGCACACAGGGTCTGGAATTGACAAAAAAAAATTGCTTATCGGTTGAATTCCTCCCTTTGCCGTGGATAGGCTGAGAAATGAATCCTCCACATTTAGCTTGTGAATCATCCAGTTTATCCTTGAGCACTGATTTAGATGTAAATTGTAATTTCAATTCGAATGGGACCAGGCTATTTATTGCCATAGCTCCAAAAACACTCATAATATTATCTTTCACACTTGTACCAGTGCTTCTCACAAGTATCGCATTTTTAGCATTTGCGCTACCAATAGTATGAGAACATGTAAATGTAACACCACTACAAATGATCGCATACTCCTGAAGCAATATCAAGGCTTTTGCAAACTGACGCTTGTGATTTTTCTCGAAAAACTTTCTCCGAACTGGCGTAACTTCGAATAAGCCGCTGACAGTGACAGTAGTGCCCTGGCGACCAGATGTATTTGACTCTGAAATGATTTCCCCAAAGTGATCAAACACAAGCCTTGTGGCCGGACCAGTTTTTCCAACATACAACGTTACAAGGGTTACATCAGCTTGTGCGCATAGCGAACTCATTGCTTCGCCTCTGAACCCCAAGGTTGTTATTTTTTCAACATCGTCGAAATTGGTCAATTTTGATGTAAAGTGTTTGCGTGCGATAGCTTTAAAATCCTCGTCAGAGATACCAGTGCCGTTATCGACCACTTCGATTGAATCTAGACCATAATTTCTAAACTTAACTTCGATACGACTGGCATTTGCGTCTAATGAGTTCTCAACCAACTCTTTAATAGCTGTAGCCAAGTCTATGATGACTTGTCCCGACGTTATCTTATGAACGGATTCGCTATCAATAGATTTGATAGACATACTGAATGGTTAAAAGATGTCTATTCGAATATACCCGCAAATACCCCATAGATGTCTAGTTTATAAGTAGTATAGTTCTGTAGCAGACAAACATATAAGGTGTAAAGAAATATGTAGCGCAACGCGTTTGAACTCCCCCTGAGTGATGGCAGTGTATGAGTTCTCATACTGATCGTTCCGCGCATGCGCGCGCGCACCTGTTAGGGTTTCAGATTTGGGCCCGTAATTAATTAACTATTGATCTAGGCCAACTGATAACGAAACATATGTAGTAGTAGTGCTAGCCGGCTTGCTATTTTGGCAACTTTCTTTTTTTGCAATCACTGGTGTTCCGCAGCTGTACTTCTCACATTACTGTTGGTTAAGAGTGTATTAACCTTCAGATGTTATCTTATCTTAATATACATGAACCTGCAGTCCGCGCATGACATCGCCAGCGACCGTACGCATTGTGAGAGGTTGACGGCACCCGAAGTTCAATGTAACGAAGTTGATATGAAAATTGCGGGGTCGATTTGCTTGTATGTCATGTACTGTACTGCTCCTGTTAAGCGGATACTTACGTGCATGAGCCTGAGCTCTGGTGACTGGTGAAGTGAGAGAACCTAAAGGAGAGAGCATTTAGAGAATAAGACTTTGCAGTATGGCGATATAAACGGTGGTATTCAAGTTGACGTAACAAGTGGTTCTTGCACATTCCATCGTCAGCGATTGAGCATGCGCTGCCCTTTGGCTAACCAATGCTTGCTAGCACTTATAACGAGTATTTCGTGTCTCCAGCTACCTAGCCATTTTCTCTTTGAGTAGATCCTCAACGATGAAGTAGTTAATTGCCGACATAAAGTGGGCGCGATTTTCGTAACTGGTGAAAGGGGCGGATTCTACAATGTAAACAGCGAAGTAACAATACTTGGTAGTATATATTAGTTCTATTAGCTATATGCCTGTAGGGTAACTGCAGAGATTCCATTGCTGTTTACCACAACAATCCATTGCCAGGTCCCGGATATAGTCGCAAAAACTGGGCCAAGGCAATTAGGCGATAGGGATAATATACTGAGTTGCTTGGCCCTATATGAATAAAATGAGTCTTCTAGCAATTCAGCTCGACGCGATGAAAATACTTACCACAATGATTGTGAGCACACGCTCTATTTATGCATTGCACGGCTGGCTATTTGTTGAAGATCTGCAGAATCTTTTCAGCGAAAAAAAAAAAAAAATATCTATAAACGATCAGGTACAACCCGTAAGCACCAATATATGTATATGTAAGCCCGACAAGTTTCTAGTTTCTATCTGTCAGGCAAACGAAGCAGTCAATAATGGTGAGTGGTTATCTAGATGGGATTTATCAGGATATGAATACGTACATCTGAACTGCCTCAAGCATACGAATCACACAGCTAACGGATTTCAGGTCAAAGGATATGGGGCTCCTTTACCCCCGAAGCCGGGTTCAAAACAAAGAGCCAACGCCAAAAACCCTACTGGCTTAGGGAGAGCTCTAATTAATCAGAAGCTAAAAGCAAGAAAGGCTTCAAGATATATAAATGATGATGGTGAAGCAAGATATACAACAGACATGGACAGCAATGGAGGCAAAGAGGCCAGCTGGGTCAAATTAAGATCAGTAACACAGGAAAGGGCCCTAGATGAGTTCTTATCCACAGCCGAGTTGGCTGATACAGATTTCACTACTGAAAGGACTGCCAATATTAGAATCATTCAACAAGGAGGATTGGCCGCTGGCAGCAGTAGTGCGAGTAGCAGCAGCAACCATTTTGGTCCACACAATCCATATTTATTATCCAGAGAAGAAGAATTCGAGTTGGAAAAGATCCATCAGGAAAACACAGGCAAGCTGACGGTACCAAGAAGGCCAAAATGGTCTTCTGAAATGACCAATACTGAGTTGGATAGATTGGAGAAAGATGCATTTTTAGACTGGAGAAGGGGACTAGCGGTTTTACAGGAAAATGAAGACCTACTTTTGACCCCTTTTGAACGAAATATTGAGGTCTGGAGGCAGCTGTGGAGAGTTATTGATCGGTCTGATTTAGTAGTTCAGATTGTTGATGGCCGTAATCCATTATTATTCAGATCCGTCGACCTTGAAAACTATGTCAAGGAGCTAGACCCAAGAAAGAGAAACTTGCTGTTGATAAACAAGGCGGATCTGTTAACGTTAGAGCAACGCATGGAATGGGCTAATTATTTTTTGGAAAGCAAGATCAGATATGCTTTTTTCTCGGCTAAGACTTCGTTGAGAGAGGTTGAGGAAGCAGCCGCGAAGGAGGAGAAGGAAAGAGAACAGAAAGAGATAGAGGCCACAAGTGGAAGCGAGAACGACGAAGAGACTGAGGATCGTGGAGGAGAAGAGAAAGACCAAGTTGTCGAAAATGGCAGGACTACGGAGAAACCACATGAAGAAGATAATAATGCTGACATTCCTGATCCAAACGATGTCGATGAGATACAAGAAAGTCTTATCAATTACAAAGTAATGAGAGATGATCCAACTCATATCTTGTCAGTTGACGAATTGGAAGCCCTATTCCTGTCAGAAGCGCCAGAACCACTTTACATGCCTGCAACGGCTGACAAACCCGCCAGACTGCAGATAGGCCTTGTCGGCTATCCAAATGTCGGCAAATCTTCATCTATTAATGCACTTATAGGGGCCAAAAAGGTATCTGTCTCGTCTACTCCAGGTAAAACAAAACATTTTCAGACTATTCTTTTATCCCCCAATGTCATGCTCTGCGATTGTCCGGGTCTTGTTTTCCCTAATTTTGCATCTACAGATGGTGATCTTGTGTGTAATGGAGTTTTGCCGATCGATCAGCTCCGCGAGTTCACTGGCCCGGTTCAGCTAGTAGCTCAGAGAATTCCAAAATATTTCCTTGAAGCTATTTATGGATTGTCTATTTTCACGAAACCCACGGATGAGGGTGGTACGGGCATTCCTACTGCGGAAGAATTGCTTGTGGCTTACGCAAGAGCAAGAGGCTTTATGCGATCTGGTCAAGGAAACCCTGATGAGTCCCGTGCTGCAAGATATATTTTAAAGGACTATGTGAATGCCAAACTGCTCTATTGCAACCCACCGCCCACCTACAAGCCTGGTGAGTCCAAGCGCGGTGATATGTTCAACCAAGAGATCTACCAATTGGATTCATTGCCTGGCCCTAGACAGCAACAAATCATTTCTGCGTTGAAAGCTGCTGATCCAGACATTGATCTCTCCTTGGTGGATTTATCAAAAGCTCTTGACGGCTTGAAATTTTCGCGTCACGAAGCTATTGATGGAATTTCGTATGCATCTTCTAATCTTTCCCTTGCAGTGAACTCCGCTACGAGTAACCTAGACAGAGATTTTTTCAACCTTGATAACGTTCGAGGACACAGTACTGTGCCTTTCCATAAGAAGGGCATCAATGAGGGCAGTTCTAAAAAGCACAATAAAAAGGGCAAAAGTGCCAGAAAGGGTGAAAAATCTTCAGGTCCGCTCAGCTATGGTGGAACATTTGGTGACCTGTATTAGTATAATCTGCGGGTGTGTTTTTGCATTTATATTGTATTTATCTATTTATAATTGTTATATGCGCATGATTGTCAGAACCCTCGAACTCGGGTTAGCTAACATCTGAAGTGCCTGTCAAGATTTGGTCCCGGCCTTTTTATATCGTTGAACCAGGCGAACTATTCGTGAGCATGAAAGAACAAGAAAATAAAGTTACTCTTTGCAAGATGATAACGTGCAAAATTCAATAATCTTCACGATCCCATGTACACTTGAAACGTCGTTCAACTCATTTCAATGTTTTAATTTAGCAATCGTTGACTCGACAGTTGTCTATATGCTAATATGGTGAATTACAAGCAGCGACATGCGAATATGTATTAATTAATTATTGTACATCCTCCATCTTTGTATCCTCCTCATCTTCACCTTCATCCATATATTCTCCTTTTTCCACATCGACTTCAAATTCGAGTTCTTTGTCAACATCCAAATAAGAATCACTCATACACCATACATTAAGTTTATGGAGGCCAGCCGTCGGTATCACAAACTCAACATTTACAGTCTGTGTTGCCTTGGACAGTGCCAATCGCTTGATGCCGTATATCTGCCCCTCACGTCTACTTCCCACAACAATCCACCCTATTAAAGTTAGTCGATAACACCCACACCTTGCAGCATAGTTCTTTACTTACAATTTTCCATCTTTGGAAACGGGAAGAACTGAGCCTCTACCGAAAGATCAATTGGTTCGTCATCGTCAGTCTCTCTCTCAACAGTGACTCTAACTTGAGCAGCTTCACCAGACACGACACTCTCTTCATCAAGCTCATACGAAATATCAATGCTAGGATATTTATTGACAAATGCAGCAATTTTACTCATTCTCGAATCCTCTTCTGACATGGCCAAAATCTTATTTCTAGTTTCATCATCTTCAATCATCATAAAGTCATAAACAGAATTGATACTGACAATGTTAGTGAGATATACCCTCTCTCCTTCTCTAGCACTCTAATACTTACTTTTCAGCTTTGCACCTATCAATAATTTCATTCGAAAAGTATGGAATTTGTTTCAGTGGAGATTCCTTATCCCACATAGCCTGCATTACCATTTGACATAAGTCCATAGCCTGGAGAGCATTCAAGTAGCCATTTCCGGATAGCACGTCTACAGCAGCGGATAGAAGCTGTAGAACTTTCTCTAAAATAATTCGTTGATCAGCGACCAAATCTGGCGGAAGAGTCAACCTGGAAATATGGGCCTGCAGTAATACAAATGCCTTGAACCCAGTAGTACCGTACGAGGGTTCAGAAAGCTTGTACGGCACCCTTTCATACAGTCGTGAAAGAGCGATATCTTCGTGATGACGGATAGGCACATTTTCAAATTCGGCGGCTGAGGTAATGATTTCTAGGAGGCCCTTGCGTTTAGTCTTCGCTCCCATAGATAATGTAAATGTCTGCATGGAAATAAACGAGATATTGTAATAGGCTGCAATGTATGTGCCGTTCAAAGGAGTTATAGGGGTCTCGTCATCGTTTTCATCAAATTCAATAAGCTGCGATTCAGACAGATCCTGCAAAGTAGTCTCCACTAATTCAGATAAATATTCGTTCAACCCAGTATCCGAGTTATCAACAACTCCATAATAGCTGGGATTCAGCTTTAGCCGTCGATACAAATATGTATAGGTCAACCAATCAACTGCATCCTCAGGAGACGTGATAACCCTTTCACTAATCTCTGCGATGAATCCATCATGAAGATAAAGGTTTAAATGGCTTTCAATCGGCAGGGCTTCATTAAGAAACTTTCTATAGTATTCTCGCTTCGTCGTATTAGTAAGAATCAGAACTTTACTGCTTGTATCGCGGTCCTTATAAACACTAGCTCTACCGATCATTTGCAATAGTTCGCTGACAGGATAGTCAATGTACCTGTGCTCACGCCCTTCATAGAGCTGTGTGCCCATAACGACAACTAAGTTGGCAGTCGGTGCTGACCAACAAGTTTCTCGGGTAGCAATAACAACACCGATATGGTTCCTGTTAAACAGACTCTCAACGATATATCTATCCTTCCTGGTAATTGCTGGATAAATGTATCCGATTCCATGTTCTAGAGATTGTGCTAGATCGCGATCACCGACCGCTGCTAAGGTCGTTGATAAATCTTCAACGGATACCCCTCTGAAAATGCTTTCACTGCCCTGCTCTGCCAGTGCAAGTCTCTGAAGGTCTAAGCTTGTATCAATACACTGTTTTAAACCGTCCACGAATATCAACGATGATCTATTATCTGCCAAGGTTGTAATAGCCTGGTATGTTGGTCTTGCCATAGCGATCATCAAAGATGGATGATGAGGAATGCTCAATGACTGCAAATGAATTTCCAGCGGGTACATCCGCTCTTTAGGGGAAAAATTGAAAATTGTTTGATTTGTAGCCCCTATCCACTCACCCAAATCCTTGCCATTTGCCAATGAAACACCAAGAGCAATAATCCTCATTTCGGTTTCAAGCTGGGCAGCCATATATCTCATTCTAGAAATTACAATCTCGTAAACAGATCCACTAAGTCCCCCAATCATATGAATATTATCAGCAATAAACAAGCCTACCTTCTGAACATTTGTACGCTTTTGCCATTTGCGAGAAATCAGATCCCACTGGACTGGTGTGGCCAGGACAAGAGACGACCTCGCAAGTACCTTCAAATCGCCGGAAAGTTCGCCAGTTAGCTTGCTGATCTGTCTTCCTCCATGAAGTGAACCCAATCTTGATGACCAACTAGCCAATTTGTCATCAATCTGCTCCTGGAATGGAGATAAAAAGACAATTTTCTGATCCGTGTTTTCCTTCCAAAGTCGAAGAATAGCCAACTCGGCACATACCGTTGTCCCATTACCAGGAGCCGCCGCAATTAACGCATTATTATTCGAATCATATAGAGTATGAAACGTCTGCGTCTGAATGCGGTTGAATGTCGGCCATGTATACAAAGCTTCATACTCTTTGTCATTCAATTGCGAAATCTGTACCGGCTCAAGGTCGAAAGTCGGTGTATGGGCAGGAAACTTGGAGGGAATAATAAGATCTTTAAATGACATCACTAGTCTAGCTTCACAATGCAACCACTTTTCTGAAATTACTGACACAAAGTAGTTCGGTGGAGGTGGAACCGAAATTGGAACTGTAAACTCAACTGTGTGCTCGTCGGTGGCATACTGCTCTTTTAATACAAACGTATCATAAAAAAGAACTGCTTCCCCATCACAGTCTTCTACCAAAATCACAAACGAGGCACTGGTGCCATGGATGCTTTTATTCCACTGAAATTTGGGAGTTATTTCCAACTCAACACGTAGCAAACTAGGAGTAACTGGTTGGAAATGTGCATTCAGTTCTAGTCTAGGAAACTGTTGCAGCATCTGGAAAACCTGTCTACCAGCCCGCTCTACACGAATCGCTTGTCCAACTTCGGCAGGATCCGTTAGGTCGAAATACCTACTCCATGGCATCTGAGAAGCTTCCATCTTCCTTATTACCTCAGTAGGACAATCTGGAAATTGACGTAGAGGCAAATTAGATAACCACATTCGCTGGGAAACCATTTTACAGATGTCTAAAGTCGTTCTCGTTAAAAACGCCCAGCCTTTTCGCAAACATATTTCATAAATGGCTCTAAACAAACGTCCTGCCGACTGGGTAACATATACCATATCAGCTGCTAATGCAAATCCGTCAAGCTTAAGTCTGCAAATGTAGGCCTGCAAAAGAATATTAATTTTGGCAGCCGGCTCTTCGACAGTCTCTTTGACAGGGACCGGTGACAATTCGATCAGTTTAGACAACTCCAGCTTCTCTTCCTGGCGAACAGGGATATTCTTGAATTCTTCGGAGAGAGAGAAAACTCGAAATATTTCAATTGGCGTTTGGTAAGGGGTTAAGAGCTTGTTGTATGTTGCCATCGATGTGTGAGAAATGTAAAAATGTGAAGCAATTCGTCCCAGTTCGCTAGACTGAATTCTACCATTTTCATGATCGTATTTTACAAGATGACTGGTCTCTAAAGCAACCAGTGCAGAATGAGCTAGGTCGAGCCTTCTTTTCACCAGCAGCCTATCATTAGGATAGTTTTCTCCAACCTTATAGACAGCAGGAGACTTCAACATTCTCACATATAAATAAGTATAACCGAGCCATGCTACCGCATCATCTCTCGTTCTGATATTTCCTAAAACAATCTCCGCATTCAGATTATCTGCCAGTTTGGACATAAACTGGCTTTCAATTGGTAGCTTGGCATTCAGAAGAGACATGTAGTAATTAACTTCTGTATGTGCAGTAATGATAATGCCTTCACCAGAATCGTCATATCTTGGACGGCCAGCTCTGCCTAACATTTGCAGTACATCCTGAGGAGATAGTTCAGTCCACCGACCTTTCTGTGGGTTATAAACCTGAGTGCCTTTGATAATGACAGTATGGGCAGGAAGATTGACACCCCAAGCAAGTGTAGCTGTCGATACCAGAACCTGGACTTGGCCAGCAGCGAATAATTCTTCTGCAGAAGATCTATCAGCTCTTCGAAGGCCAGCATGATGAATAGCAAAGCCGGTTGGAAGAAGGTCTTTTAAATCAGCATTAGATACCGACTCACTTTCAGAGCGAAGAATTTCTCTAGATGCAATATCGCTCTTTAAAAACTTATTCAGTACTCCAAGTTCTGATGCCTTGTCACGGAGAAATCTGGCAGTCTTGGCAGTTTCCTTTCTAGAATGAACAAAAATTATAACTTGATGTTTACCTGCGTATTCCATGACTTTATCGTAACAGGCATCATTCATTGCCTGATATCTTTTGATTGCTTTCTTTTCTGTGATGCCGATGAACTTTTGGGCCAGAGGACAAGGACGATAGGAAGAATCAAAGTAAAAGAGTCCTTTTTCAACACGAATAAATCGAGCAACATCTTTATAATTAGGAAGCGTCGCGGACAGAGCCACAAGCCTAACTGGATCATCAGTAGATTCAGAGCGGCGAATCGTACGCGCAACGATACTCTCTAAAACGGGACCACGTTCGTCGTGTAGAAGGTGAATTTCATCAATGATAATTAGCCGAACCAGATTGGTGTAGCTTGTGTCAGAGGATTTACGAGTAATAACATCCCATTTCTCTGGAGTTGTAACAATCACCTGCGTTTGTGACAGTTGCTGCTTCGTCAAGTTTCGGTCGCCAGTCAACTCAGCTACCTGAATGCCAAATGGCGCCAGCTTCTTGCCGAACTCCCGCACCTGCTCTTGAACCAACGCTTTCAGCGGAGCGATATAAACGATTTTAAAGGCAGTCAGATCAAACTGATTATTGGTGGAATTTCGATATTGAGAGATGGCTTTTAGCATTGTAAGTAACGCGACATTCGTTTTACCAGCACCGGTGGGCGCACAGATAAGCATATTCTCATCAGTCAGAAAAGCAATCGGGAAAACGTGGCTCTGAATCGTGTTGAGGGATAAGGTGCCTTCAAATGCTGGGTGTGTCCACTGTGGTAACTCAGATATACGAACAAGCTTCTCACCAGGATTGTAATGCTTGACGGGTGCAGGAATATTGAATTGTTCGTAGGTTTTTGTCGCGAATTTATAAGAGCCCTCAGAAAGAGTTATTTTGCCACCTGTATAAAGATGACTCCCCTGGTCAAATACCAGTGAGTCAAGATCTACCAGGCGCGGCACAAAATTGGACATATCAGACTTGTGGGAAACCTGCGATTCGGTAGTGACATTTCTCGATAATTTCTCAGAGTCAACATCCATATCGACATCTTCGCTTGCTTCCGTGCTGCGGCCTCTCAGTTCATCAACAATATCCTGTAAACCTGCTGAGATCATGTCACTAATAATGGCATCACGCTGTTTCCCCGTCTCTGCTCTACTCAGTCTTGTTAACCATACAATCTTAGTACGGTTAATGCATAAAAATTTAGCCAATTCGAAATGATCGAAATCAAACGTCTCCATAATGTCATTTTCTGCCTGGCCAAGAGTCATGGTCGAAGCAAGAACTTCAAAAATGTGAGACGTCTTTTCTTGAAGTGAATGGGCATCCGGAAACACCTTACTCAGTTGACGCTGTAGCCAATATGCATCGATCTCATGAGCAGGGATAGATAGTTTGTGCGAACTCGCTGATTTGCCGGTATCCTCGATAATTTCATGTTCTTCAGTGATTTGTTCATTATCGTCTACTTTTTGTGTATCAACCTGATCATCTTCGTCATCTTCGTCATCATCTTCGCTAAAGCCTTCTGGCGCTGCCTCTTCCTCTTCGTCGTCACCTTCAAACGTGACGGCTACACCGATCTCGTCGTCGGCCCCAACCCGGGCTTGAGTCTCATCCTCTTCCAAATCTGGCATTCTTTCACAAAGAGACAGCAGCTGACTAAATCGCTCGTTTGTAACCGGACCAATAATCTCCTCGACTTCATGTTTCTTCTCCGAGTCTTTTAGGTTCTGGTCTTTGACGGCAATCAGAATAGCATCTGCGGCACTGCGAATTGTTTCATGGCTGACATCTTCAAGATAAGATTGAACCCAACTCATTATTAAATCCAATACTTCTCTAGCAGCATGTGTGTGTGGAATATAAGTCATGCCCTCTTCGAAATCTTCATCATTTAAGCCGGCTGAAGGAGTTTTATGAGACTTTTGGCGTGGACCTTCTGTTACAGCCGTTGATTTTGAGAGAGACGACTTTGAAGGCTGGGAACGAGCCACTCGCGAGCCCATATCTCCAACAGAGATTTTACCCTTTAATGACTCGGCATCACCAGAGACATCTCCGCGATCTCGTTGAACAAATCGTCTGTCAACTGAGGTGACAATATTTGACATTTCCTCACTAAAAAGAAAAGGAATGAGTTAGGCCTACGATCCCTGGCTTTCACTACACTGAACTTGTTGAAATATACTTACTATTTGAAACGAGAATTATTTTTGTCGGACATTGTGGCCTTGAAGTAATAAATAAAATGAGAATCGTGCTCAAGATTTCTCTGAAATTAAGGATAGAGATAGATGTTTTATGATTCAGATCAAAGATCGGTATATTGGGAAAAGACCAGAACAATTGACGTACACAGTGAGAATACCCAGATTGCTGAAGGTTCCTGGTGTACTTGTTGCATATTGAAATGAAATTTCGTGAAGCTCGCACGCATATCATACCCCCTAGCCCAACGTCACGTGATAGTTTTTTTTTTCCAGCTTTTAAGCTCCAGGGACCCCTTTCTTTCTTTCTACTCGCATTCGACCTTAGCAAATATGGCAAAACGAGCTACAAGTTTGGGCAAAGCCCAGCCGCCTGGCCGACGGAGACAGTACATAAAATACATAGAGAAATGCATTAGTGTATTAGTTAGTTGGAGTGGTAGTAGTAGTGGTTGGAGCCTCCTCCTGAATTTGAAGAGATTCTAATTTTTCAGTAATGGTCGTCGATTTGGCATTGACTAATGATGAGGCAGCGGAATTTTCAGTCGATGAGGATGGAGTCACGGGTGGAATCGACGAAATGGGAGGTACTACAACGGTTGAGGAAGAGGTACTGGTGGCAGTGGGCGGGGAAATACTAAGAGTCTCGGAACGAAGATCGACCTCGCTCAAACCTACAGTGGAACCTAGAAGACGGAAGTTCTTCATATAAAGTTGACGGCGAGCAGATGCAATCTGGTTCATCACAGGCCAATATTTGTCATGTTCATACTCGAATTTGACATCACCTCCGAAATCGCTGTCCAGCTGTTCGATAGGGACATAATTAGGAAATGGTTCTTGATAAACGAGTTTTTCTCTAGTAAGAGGATCTATGAAAGGATGAATGATCTTGAGAAAAGTCCAACCAAGCCAAGGAATATTGGTTAAAAGAGCTTTTCCAAGACGTTCAGGGTAATGATCCTGAAGAATAGATAAAACTTCTCTACCAGTTGAAATGGATGGTAGTTTAGAATTGATTCCAACTTTGGTCGGTTTGAAATCAATGAGTAGCGCCAGCTGGTCTTGACCCGATGGCATAAAGTCAATAACTCGTTCAAGCATAAACACCAGATGTTGAACCTGACTATGAGAAGCCTTTGTGTTTTGACGGCCGGGTTTGAGATATAAACATGGTCGACAATCATTGTCATAGCCTAAGATGACTTCTTTACCAGTCTCATTTTCATGAGCAATCAAGCTGGGAGTCAGCGAGGAATCCGGATCAACTCCAAACGTTCGTCTCCATACTAAGGTGCCTTCGATTCTCTTGATACAATGATCAACGTTCCATTTAGTTGCTCGCAGGTATCTTAGAAAGCATTCTTTAGTAAGCCATGACTTTTCAATGTCAGTGATTGGTGATAGAGTGGAATGCTGTTTCTCACCAGCAGGGAGCTCCTTAAGAGTAATGAAATGATTTAAAACGTCATTGTATTTGGATTGTTGGGATTCGTCTAGAACGGGTGGATTAGGAATATGAGCTTTGGGCGATGGCGATTGAAAAGGGTCAACATGCGACATGATCGTGATAGTGGTGAGTGGCAACCTCGAGAAAATGAAATCTAGTAATAAAAGTCGCTAGTAATAACAGAAGTAGATAATTAATCGGCTACAGGGCGACCTCTGAATGATGAGATAAATTGTCAACTGTAACCAAATTACTCGTACGGACTCTTATATCTGGTTATCACCCACCGATCTAGAAAAGACCCTTGATACTTTGTTAGTTATCAAGCAGTATATTCGGATTCAATGCTCCGACTTTTTGCTCGTCTACTGTAATTTATGCGTGATGGACTTCTCGGTAAGAATACAGAAAATGCACTTTATATATACAGAGATACCAGAAGACAGACGTATAAATCTTGGCATTCGACGCGTCGGACCTGAGTATGGGTACTAAATATTTTTTGGCGGTTACCTAATCGTCTACTATACGGATGGAAGTGTCATCCGTACCTGCCGTACCGGCTCTGAGAGCAGTGGTTTAGCCGACGGTGCGCTAACTCCCAACTAGTGTCGCGGCGGCGGGTGTGTGGCACGCTACTTCTACTGCCGGAACGGAGATCCTTGCCATGAGTCTCCCCGACCCGTTTGTTACCCCTGAAATCACCCGATTCGAGATACCGCTGACCCTTCCTTCTGACTACCGACATGGTCGACCTGGAAAGGTTACGCTAGAACCTGGAACCACTGAAACGCTTATGAGACGAGCGGGCCAACAATGTTGAGAAAATGTTGGCCATGTCAGCGCGAAATGCTGTTCCGCGAAGAGGCCGAGGCAGAATAAATCCGCAAGTATTTAAAAGTATTTCAATTATTTCCTATTTCCTACAGGATCAAATACTGAGTCCAGGCTAGCACAAAATAGCCAACACCGTCACAAATGTGAAGAATCCAGGGAACGCTAGCTTTGAAGCACTAGAAGTGTTTTGTTCAGGAGCTCCGGGAGATGATGCTGGCTGAGCACCAGCGGTCTCGCCTGCAGAAGCTGAGGCAGCGGGCGTTTCAGGAGAAGAAGAACCAACGGGGTTGAGTGGTGCAGCTGGAGAAGTGACGACAGTGCCAGATGGAGAACCAGAGGCAACTGCTGCTGGGGCAGGAGAACCAGCAGGAGAACCAGGAGCAGCCGCTGGAGCAGGAGAACCGGCAGGAGAACCAGGAGCAGCTGCTGGAGCAGGAGAACCAGCAGGAGAACCAGGAGCAGCCGCTGGAGCAGGAGAACCGGCAGGAGAACCAGGAGCAGCTGCCGGAGCAGGAGAACCAGCAGGAGAACCAGGAGCAGCTGCCGGAGCAGGAGAACCGGCAGGAGAACCAGGAGCAGCTGCCGGAGCAGGAGAACCAGCAGGAGAACCAGGAGCAGCCGCTGGAGAAGGAGAACCAGCAGGAGAACCAGGAGCAGCCGCTGGCGCAGGAGAACCGGCAGGAGAACCAGGAGCAGCTGCCGGAGCAGGAGAACCAGCAGGAGAACCAGCAGGGGAACCAGGTGCAGCGGGACTCTCTGAAGAACTAGATCCAGAAGACACGGGAGACCCAACAGGAGCACCAGGAGCCTCTGAAGAATTAGGAATGGCAGGCGATTCTGGGCTATTAGGATTACTGGGCAAACCGCCGGTGGCAGGAGACTGAGGGGGTTGCGGTACAGAGCCAGTAGCGCCTGGGGACTCTGAAGATGGAGGACAGGGAACTGTCACTGTTACACTCTCGGTCTTGGTAGTGTAGAATGTGGTCCCCCCTACTGTTGAACAAGGCTCTGTAACGGTGGTGAGGCTAGTTATAGTAGTGAACAAAGTAGTAGCTTCGGTTGTAGGCTTCTCCTGGCATTTTTCACATGGAATAGTCTTGGTGACCTCCTCAGTGATTGTACTGTAATAAGTGGTTCCTTCTGAAGTGGAACACGGAACTGTGAGAGTAGTAAGACTTGTAACAGTGGTGAATACTGTGACAGGAGAAGTTATAACACCAGAGCCAGAGCCGCCAGTGCTAGCGCCAGTAACAGGGCTAGTAACAGGGCTAGTAATAGTACCGGTACCAGTGCCACCGCTTGTGAAGCCAGATGGATTCGTAGATGTAGCAACACAAGTTGCCGCTTCAACTACTGGCGCTATCGAAAGTCCATAGATAGTATTAGCTTTTGCAATAGCAGCATTCAGACCACCATCCTCACAGACCACGCCAAATTGACTGAGTATCTGCTTGCCAAGCTTTGCCAGCTGTTGAATGTCCGAACTGGAACTAGCTGTCAAGTCGACATTAACAACAGATTCATGATATTGACTGAAGTAGCCAATAGAAGTAGCAATCGCCTCGACTACCTTTACGGCTGACGAAACCACAAAGTCGCTGTCAGCAGTAGCCCTTCTGAATAGGCTGTTGGCAATATATGCTGCTAAATCGGTGATGAACTTATTTATAGCAACTTCAAGATTGTTAACGGCAATTTGAACATTAGCGGGAGTGCCTGGTAGCGCTTCAAGTGCTTGTAGGATGTCGCCAACGGACGCAATAATGCTGGCTATATCATTATTGATTGTATCAGTGGTGACTGGCCCACTAGGGCCGGTGGGAGAAGCAGAGGTAGCCGAAGAGACAGGCGAAGCAGGGGTAGACGGTAGTGCTGAACTGGTGGTGATTGAACCAGAAGCAGGTGCAGAGGTAACACCGCTCGAAACTGCAGAGCTACCTGATCCAGTCGCAGCGCTCGACACACCTGAAGAAACAGAGGCAGATGACACAAGAGCAGCAGAAGTAGAAATTCCACCACTGCTAAGAGAGCTCGATGCTAGACTAGAAGCAACGGAGCTTGGAGCAGCGGAAGTGGGGAGTACACTAGATCCAGTCGAACCGGCGGTAGATAAACCGGAGCTGGCAGCGGATGAACCTTCTCCGGTAGCGATAGAAGAGGGAGAGCCCGAGGAAGCGGGGTTGGAGGACCCAGCACTGGAAACAGCACCGGAAGCAACAGCTGAACTAGCGGTCGCGGATGAAGCAGGACTAGAAGAGACAGCTGAACTAGCGATCGCCGATGATGAAGCAGGACTAGAAGAAGCAGCTGAACTAGCGGTCGCGGATGAAGCGGGGCTAGAAGAAACAGCTGAACCAGCGGTCGCGGAGGAAGCAGGACTAGAAGAAGCAGCTGAACTAGCGGTCGCCGATGAAGCAGGGCTAGAAGAGACAGCTGAACTAGAACCACCAATAGAAGATGAAGCGGGGCTAGAAGAAACAGCTGAACTAGCAGTCACGGAGGAAGCAGGACTAGAAGAAACAGCTGAACCAGCGGTCGCGGAGGAAGCAGGACTAGAAGAAACAGCTGAACTAGCGGTCGCTGATGAAGCGGGGCTAGAAGAAACAGCTGAACCAGCGGTCGCGGAGGAAGCAGGACTAGAAGAAGCAGCTGAACTAGCGGTCGCCGATGAAGCAGGGCTAGAAGAGACAGCTGAACTAGAACCACCAATAGAAGATGAAGCGGGGCTAGAAGAAACAGCTGAACCAGCGGTCGCGGAGGAAGCAGGACTAGAAGAAGCAG